>CM075261.1:2500-5000 GCA_037678475.1 x Bolboschoenoplectus mariqueter | reverse complement strand
GGGTTTAGGGTTTAGGGTTTAGGGTTTAGGGTTTAGGGTTTAGGGTTTAGGGTTTAGGGTTTAGGGTTTAGGGTTTAGGGTTTAGGGTTTAGGGTTTAGGGTTTAGGGTTTAGGGTTTAGGGTTTAGGGTTTAGGGTTTAGGGTTTAGGGTTTAGGGTTTAGGGTTTAGGGTTTAGGGTTTAGGGTTTAGGGTTTAGGGTTTAGGGTTTAGGGTTTAGGGTTTAGGGTTTAGGGTTTAGGGTTTAGGGTTTAGGGTTTAGGGTTTAGGGTTTAGGGTTTAGGGTTTAGGGTTTAGGGTTTAGGGTTTAGGGTTTAGGGTTTAGGGTTTAGGGTTTAGGGTTTAGGGTTTAGGGTTTAGGGTTTAGGGTTTAGGGTTTAGGGTTTAGGGTTTAGGGTTTAGGGTTTAGGGTTTAGGGTTTAGGGTTTAGGGTTTAGGGTTTAGGGTTTAGGGTTTAGGGTTTAGGGTTTAGGGTTTAGGGTTTAGGGTTTAGGGTTTAGGGTTTAGGGTTTAGGGTTTAGGGTTTAGGGTTTAGGGTTTAGGGTTTAGGGTTTAGGGTTTAGGGTTTAGGGTTTAGGGTTTAGGGTTTAGGGTTTAGGGTTTAGGGTTTAGGGTTTAGGGTTTAGGGTTTAGGGTTTAGGGTTTAGGGTTTAGGGTTTAGGGTTTAGGGTTTAGGGTTTAGGGTTTAGGGTTTAGGGTTTAGGGTTTAGGGTTTAGGGTTTAGGGTTTAGGGTTTAGGGTTTAGGGTTTAGGGTTTAGGGTTTAGGGTTTAGGGTTTAGGGTTTAGGGTTTAGGGTTTAGGGTTTAGGGTTTAGGGTTTAGGGTTTAGGGTTTAGGGTTTAGGGTTTAGGGTTTAGGGTTTAGGGTTTAGGGTTTAGGGTTTAGGGTTTAGGGTTTAGGGTTTAGGGTTTAGGGTTTAGGGTTTAGGGTTTAGGGTTTAGGGTTTAGGGTTTAGGGTTTAGGGTTTAGGGTTTAGGGTTTAGGGTTTAGGGTTTAGGGTTTAGGGTTTAGGGTTTAGGGTTTAGGGTTTAGGGTTTAGGGTTTAGGGTTTAGGGTTTAGGGTTTAGGGTTTAGGGTTTAGGGTTTAGGGTTTAGGGTTTAGGGTTTAGGGTTTAGGGTTTAGGGTTTAGGGTTTAGGGTTTAGGGTTTAGGGTTTAGGGTTTAGGGTTTAGGGTTTAGGGTTTAGGGTTTAGGGTTTAGGGTTTAGGGTTTAGGGTTTAGGGTTTAGGGTTTAGGGTTTAGGGTTTAGGGTTTAGGGTTTAGGGTTTAGGGTTTAGGGTTTAGGGTTTAGGGTTTAGGGTTTAGGGTTTAGGGTTTAGGGTTTAGGGTTTAGGGTTTAGGGTTTAGGGTTTAGGGTTTAGGGTTTAGGGTTTAGGGTTTAGGGTTTAGGGTTTAGGGTTTAGGGTTTAGGGTTTAGGGTTTAGGGTTTAGGGTTTAGGGTTTAGGGTTTAGGGTTTAGGGTTTAGGGTTTAGGGTTTAGGGTTTAGGGTTTAGGGTTTAGGGTTTAGGGTTTAGGGTTTAGGGTTTAGGGTTTAGGGTTTAGGGTTTAGGGTTTAGGGTTTAGGGTTTAGGGTTTAGGGTTTAGGGTTTAGGGTTTAGGGTTTAGGGTTTAGGGTTTAGGGTTTAGGGTTTAGGGTTTAGGGTTTAGGGTTTAGGGTTTAGGGTTTAGGGTTTAGGGTTTAGGGTTTAGGGTTTAGGGTTTAGGGTTTAGGGTTTAGGGTTTAGGGTTTAGGGTTTAGGGTTTAGGGTTTAGGGTTTAGGGTTTAGGGTTTAGGGTTTAGGGTTTAGGGTTTAGGGTTTAGGGTTTAGGGTTTAGGGTTTAGGGTTTAGGGTTTAGGGTTTAGGGTTTAGGGTTTAGGGTTTAGGGTTTAGGGTTTAGGGTTTAGGGTTTAGGGTTTAGGGTTTAGGGTTTAGGGTTTAGGGTTTAGGGTTTAGGGTTTAGGGTTTAGGGTTTAGGGTTTAGGGTTTAGGGTTTAGGGTTTAGGGTTTAGGGTTTAGGGTTTAGGGTTTAGGGTTTAGGGTTTAGGGTTTAGGGTTTAGGGTTTAGGGTTTAGGGTTTAGGGTTTAGGGTTTAGGGTTTAGGGTTTAGGGTTTAGGGTTTAGGGTTTAGGGTTTAGGGTTTAGGGTTTAGGGTTTAGGGTTTAGGGTTTAGGGTTTAGGGTTTAGGGTTTAGGGTTTAGGGTTTAGGGTTTAGGGTTTAGGGTTTAGGGTTTAGGGTTTAGGGTTTAGGGTTTAGGGTTTAGGGTTTAGGGTTTAGGGTTTAGGGTTTAGGGTTTAGGGTTTAGGGTTTAGGGTTTAGGGTTTAGGGTTTAGGGTTTAGGGTTTAGGGTTTAGGGTTTAGGGTTTAGGGTTTAGGGTTTAGGGTTTAGGGTTTAGGGTTTAGGGTTTAGGGTTTAGGGTTTAGGGTTTAGGGTTTAGGGTTTAGGGTTTAGGGTTTAGGGTTTAGGGTTTAGGGTTTAGGGTTTAGGGTTTAGGGTTTAGGGTTTAGGGTTTAGGGTTTAG
>CM075260.1:3713967-3911467 GCA_037678475.1 x Bolboschoenoplectus mariqueter | reverse complement strand
AAATGTGCCCAAATTATGATGCTAAGTCATGATATATTTTTGATAAAATAAATTTAAAACATTCTTTTGATATTTTGATAAAATAAATCAAAATATTTAAAAATGATTAAATTATGTTATATTTTGATAAAAGCAAATCAAAATATTCAAAATGATAAAATTATGTTATGTTTTAATAAAACAAACTAAAAATATTCAGAACAAAATCATGTCACATTTTGATAAAATAGATTAAACATGTCAAAAATGTCAAAATTTTCAAATCATACTTAAGTTGACTAAATATGTCCAAATCTTGACCAAACAAGTCAGTACGGGTTAATATGCAAAACCCATTTGAAAATTAATCAAACATGTCATTACATCAAAATGTGCAAGAATATATATTCAAACATTGACCAAATATATCATAATGTTCAGAGGTACAAAATACAATCAAATGTTGACCAAACATGTCATTATGTTCAAATATTCAAAACATGTTTAAATTTCGACCAAAATTCCCAAAATACCCCTACAAAGCCAAACATTGATCAAAATTATGTCTAAATCTTGGTAAAGCGTATCAACGTATTAAATCATACCAAATCATATTTTGAGAACATTAAATTGACAGTGCGCTTCAGATTTAATGTTCCTCATCTTGGAAATCAATAAAGTTGTATGTTCCCGATTCTCCAATTTTCTTGAGTTTCTAATTGGTATAGCACTTCAGATTCGGGATTTGGAAGGTTAATAGATTGTTTAGAACAATACGCTCTCGTCTTTAGCATGAACCTCTATAGAGATTAAACATCTCTGGTTTTTGGAGTATCGAGTTTGCAGTGCGCTCCATATTCGAACTCTATGAGATCAATAGAATTATACGTCCTCGATCTCTGATTTATGAGAGATTATATTTTTCTTTGACTTTAGATTACACGTCTTTAGTCTAATTATTAAAAAATATACGTCCTGGTTACATCGATCCTTTGAGGCGTACCATTAAGTATAACATAAATTTAAAAAAGGGAAGGTTAAATAGCCATGCTAATAAATAAATTATTTTCAAACAATTTTATCAAAAATAAAATAAATTTGAAGGGAGAAAACAAAAGACATGAATCCGATCCATATATTTTGATTATTTTAGCCCATTAATCAGAGGTTCCCGAGGCGAGAGCCGGGGTAATTACCGGCAGGGGCTTGTCCCGTCAAAAAATAAAAATTTTCACAATCACCTAAATAATAAGTTCTTGAGCGCACAAACACGCGCAGGGATATACCTGCACCTTCTTCCCCGTGAGTTAGGACGCCGATGGGTCACGCGTGGTTCGTGAAAAAGGGCCGCACAGTTTAAACCCTAAACCCTTTACCCTAAACCCCGAACCCAAAACCCGATACCCGAAACTCAAAACCCGAACCTTGAACCCCAACCCCAAACCTCAACACCAAAACCCTGAACTCTAAATCCTAAATCCTAAACCCTAAATCCAAATTACAGACCCTAAAATCCTGAATCCTGAGCCCTAAAATCCTAAACCATAAACCTAAACTCCAAACCCCAGACCCCAAAATCCTGAACTCTACATAAAAAAAATTCCTCCATTCACCTTGAGATATCCCCTTGTACGCGTAAAAAATCTTTCCACCGAGAAAAAACCCCTCTTATTTCTGAATATCCTCTCGTGACCTCCAAATGCTTGTGATTTCAAGGTATTATGTACAAGGTTAAAAAAGGGTATGTGGTATAATTTCTTTAATACATATGTGCAAAGAAAAAAAAGAAAGAAAGAAAGAGGAAGAAGGGTGCAGCGAAAACCTTAATTGGCGCTGCCTCCAAGTAAACCGAGCCCCATCACACCGGATTTTGGCACTCCTAGAAATTGTTTGGCGCTCTTAAAGAAAATACATGGACAAGGGAAATGAGGTGGCATCCCGGAGAACGGGTTTGATCATCTGATCAACATGAGAAATAATTTGAATGCAGCCATGAGTTCAAGTTGAATTATGACGTTCAGTGTGTTCCCGTTTTGACAATACCTGTAACACTCACGAAACTTAAATTTATCTCCAACCTTTCTTCTCCACTAAACCTATATCCATCCATTTAATTAACCTCAAATTCCCATGACCCACAAAGATATAAAGAGCCAAAATGAAGGATGAGTCTAACAAGTCTTTCATCTTGCACATGCCAAAAAAATGATGATTTTCGTTTAAGTTTTGTTTATTTATGATATATCCTATGCTTTTTCAAAAAAAAAAACCAGTTATATGGTAATGACTTATTCAAGTTTTAACCAATATGGAGTTGCCAAATTGTTGTCTTAAACTTTACACATTAAGCCCCAACGAAAAAAGTTACTAACCCTTGCAGGTACGGCGAGTGGATCCCTATATGGGCATTGATTATTCCTTTGCAACAAAATTAAAATTCCTTGTGGATAAAAATATGTTTCTAATAGGCATTTGAGGCAAAATACTACAAGGGAACACTAGCCTTTGACACCCCCTGGTGTTAACCATCTGGACTCATAATGTCTATGATGGAAAAATAAAGGGTGATGTCATAGCAACAAGACATTCTTTTACCACTCCAATCTTAGGTATGTGAAAAAAATAAGAAGAAGAAAAAATTATAAAATACAATTAAGGTTGAATGCTAAGACATATAATTTGCATTTAGCAAGAAAACTGGGTTCTACCCTTGGATGCCTAAGGGACCCATTGAGTAAGCTTAAATGCAAAGATAATAGTCTTTTATGCCAAACCTATAATTGTATTTTATAAATATTTGGGTGTCTCTTGGCTTCAGCATATCTTTGTTAGACAAAGATAGCTGAAGAGGAGCAGCTGTAGACAGCCAAAATTATATAATCTCATGATGAATTGCATATATAATTTATTTCATTCATAAAAAAGAGGAGAGAACAAGAAGGAAAAATTGGAAGTATCAAAATCAAGACATAATTATCATGCTTCTGCTAAAAAGTATACTCTTAATTTGCTCATGTTTTTTTTCTTTATGTTGGTTATTTTCTTTGTTAATTTGTGGTTCTTTTTGTTCTCTATGCTAGTATTTTTATTTGTTGTTAATTCTTTATTTAAAAAAACACCCCCAATACATTGGTATCATGTTGGAGATTATATATAAAACTGTTTTAAGTCTAAAATCAATTTAAATAGTGTTTATATGCTCTTGAAATAAAGGAAATTTTCCTGAGCATATTTAACTAGAAATATTTACACTAATATGGATCACTTCGTGATTTTTCTAGAAATAGAAAAATTAATAGTTAAAGCATTGCTTCAAGTTAAAAAGAGTTATTTAAGCTTAGGAGAATTGTTTTAAGGTCAAAATATTTGTTTCCAGCTGAAAAAATGACTTCAAGCTAAAATCCTTCAACTGTTAATGAATTTGTTCAGCATAAATAACTTTGTAAATAAATTTTCCAATAGTAAATTTATGAGTTCAAATATTTGTTACGTAATTTAAAATAATTTTTGTAATCTTTAAATCATGTTTTACCTTAAATGAATTTTCTGTACAATCAAATAATCAATTTTAGTAGATTATGTGCAAAATCTCATGCTATAAAAAAATAAAACAAGCAGCATATTATTTTAGATGACATAGATCAGTAATAGAATCACTTGTTCAAACTAGATAGACTTGCTCCTGTCAAGGTAGAGTTTTATGACACCAAACAGTTCATATCGATGCATTGAACACTACTCATGACCTTTTACTGAAACTATCTTTTGATGCGAAAAAAATTGTTTCTATGAAATTAAACAAATACAAAATATTTATGTTCACTAAAGTCAATTTCCAAGATATTGTCAATTAAACATATTTAACTAGCTGGTCGGAATTCCAAAAATGTGAATTAAATTGTGATAGAGGCGTTAAAATAAACAAGTATATTGGTTAAAAAATATAATCATGAACTCATTAATATGCAAACAATATTGATCGTCTCATTTTATTAAGCCAGCTTTAAAAGGATGGTGGTTTAATTTGTTAGCATGCATCCAAAAATTTAGTTTTTGATTCCATTCATCTACGAATAAAATTCCAATTTTAAAAAGTTAGGAAACTCTTAAAACTTGATGTTGCATATCTATTTTGTTAACAAAATATATCTATTTTGATGTTTTATGCTCAGTTTGAATGAATAAGTGTGACAACATATTTGATTCTCAAAAAAGCAAAAAAAACATAGATGCGAATTCTACAAAAATACATTTCTTTTCTGTATTATTTCAAAATCAAGTTATGTCATGATTATATCTAAAATGATGAAGAGGAAAAGCTAATTAATATTTTTTTCAAGAAGTTTTGAAACATTAACAAATTATATCTAGCAAAGTATTTTCAAAGCTGCATTTTCTTATGAAGTATCATGTCTTGAATTGGTCTTTGTTCTCTATTCCCCTTGCAAAAAGCAAAGTATTACTAGTATGCAAGAATATAACACTATTTTACAGCAAATAAATCCAATTTTGAAGTCTTTTTTATTAGAAAAAAAAGAGAGACAAAATGGTAACTCCTAAGAAAACTTGAAATGTTCATTACTAAAGTTCTTAATATATATTTATGTTTGCATATAAATAATACTTTTCATCCATTATTAAGAGAAAAAATGATATTTGTATTTTATTTGCCATGAAAAATTATATCATTACATCCCAAATAAAATACTCATTTATGTTAAGTATCCATTTGCAAATTAAATTTCATTTTTGTTAACACCTGTTGCACTAGAAATGTCTATCAAATTATAAACATGTTTCTTAAAATCATTATTTCTGCACACTTTGTTAAGTATCCCTGCGCGTGTTTGTGCGCTCAAGGACTTATTATTTAGGTGATTGTGGGAACTTTTATTTTCCGACGGGCACAAGCCCCCGCCGTTAATTACCCCGGGTCTCGCCTCGGGAACCTCTGATTAATGGGCTAAACTAATTAAAATATATGGATCAGATTTGTGGCTTTATTTCTTCCTTCCTTTTTTTTTATAATACATGTTTAAAATAACCAAAAGATATAAGTTTTGATAATAGGACTAAAGACGTATGATCTAAAATCAAAGAAACGTATGATTTCTCATGAATCAGAGATCGAGGATGTATAATCCTATTAATCTCACGGAGTTCGAATATGAAGCGCACTGCCAACTCGATACTCAAGAAACCAGAGATGTTTAATCTCTATAGAGGCTCATGTCAAAGACAAGGGCGTATCGTCCTAAACAGTCTATTGACCCTCCAAATCCCGAATCTGAAGCGCTATGCCAATTCGAAACCTGGTAATTCTTTATCGATTTCCGAAATGAGGTACATTAAACCTGAAGCGCACTGTCAGTTTAACGTTCTCGAAACATGATTTGATATGATTTGATATGTTGGTATGTTTTACCAAGTTTCGGACTTATCTGCATATATGACATATTTGGCCAAAGATTTGGACATATTTGCATATTTGACATATTTTGTCAAGAGTTTGGACATATTTGCATATTTGGCATATTTGGTCAAAGATTTAGACATATTTGCATATTTGACATGTTTGGTCAAATGTATGGGCATATTTGCATATTTGACATGTTTGGTCAGAAGTTTGGGCATATTTGCATACTTGACATGTTTGGTCAGAAGTTTGGGTATATTTGCATATTTGACATGTTTGGTCAAAGATTTAGGCATGTTTGCATATTTGACATGTTTGGTCAAAGGTTTGGACATATTTATATTTTTTGACATATTTGATCAAATGTTTGGGTTGAATTGCATATTTGACATGTTTGGTCAAAGATTTGGACATATTTGCATATTTGACATGTTTGGTCAAATATTTGGAAATATTTGGGTTTATTTGCATATTTTAAATATTTCAATTTGTTTTATCAAAATATGACAAAGTTTGGTTATTTCGAATATTTTGATTTGTTTTATCAAAATATAATATAATTTGATTATTTTGATTTGTTTTATAATATATAACATAATTTGGTTATTTTGAATATTTTTGATTTGTTTTATCAAAACATAACATAATTTGATCATCTTGAATATTTTGATTTGTTTTATCAAAATATAACAAAATTTGATTATTTTGAATATTTTGATTTGTTTTATCAAAATATAACATAATTTGATTATTTTGAATATTTTTTATTTGTTCTAAAATATAACATAATTTGGTCATTTTGAATATTTTGATTTCTTTTATCAAAATATAACATAATTTGATTATCTTTGAATATTTTGATTTGTTTTATCAAAATATAACATAATTTGATTATTTTAAATATTTTGATTTGTTTGATCAACATATAACATATTTTAATTATTTTGAATATTTTGATTTGTTTTATCAAAATATAACATAATTTGTTTATTTTAAATATAACATAATTTAATCATTTTAGAATATTTTGATTTGTTTTATCAAAATATAACATAATTTGGTTATTTTGCAAATTTTGATTTGTTTTATCCACATATAACATATTTTAATCATTTTTTAATATTTTGATTTGTTTTACCAAAATATAACATAATTCAATCATTTTTGAATATTTTGATTTGTTTTATCAAAACATGACATAATTTAATTATTTTGAATATTTTGATTTGTTTTATCAAAACATGACATAATTTAATTATGTTGAATATTTTGATTTGTTTTATCAAAATAGAACATAATTTGATTATTCTGAATATTTTTTTTTATTTTATCAAAATATAATATTTATTTAATTATTTTGAATATTTTTATTTGTTTTATCAAAAACAGAGTTCAAATATTTTGAGTATTTCTATATGACATAATTTCCATTTATTTTAAATATTCTATTTAATATTTTAAATATGTTTTATACATATATCATATGTTTTGAATTTTCTTTTATTTATAAAAAAAAGAAAATAAAATCAAAATTGGTATTTTTATGGCCTTAAAAATATTTATAAATGAAATTATGATTTTTAATATATTTTTCATAAATTTTGGGCTTCAGCAATCATTTTTATTATGTGTTTAAAGTTTATTTTCAAAACAGATTAATATGGGCCGTTGGATTTGGGCCCATGCATCAAGATTTGAATTTTAGTTCAGTTTTTAAAGCATCTTTTAAACTAGGCCGTTGGATCACTGGAGCGCATCAAGCTTCCACTGGGCTGTTTGAATTTCATCAAGATTCGCACCTTGAGATGCATCAATATTCGTCCTCCTCCCCTCCGACACTGATCAGGGCCCTGCCAGCGCCGAATCTCCGATCGGAGGGCATGGCCAACATCACCGGAGCATGGGGAGTCCATCAGTGGTGGTCTCGGCAGCGGCGGCGGCCTGGATCGCCGGAGATAGGGGTAGCCACTTGGTTTCGGTTGGGATATTAGCTGAGATGAAATTTTGAGGGATTTGAGCTAATTTTTAGCAAATTAACTCGATTCTTTTGTCATATGACATCGTCAGAGCATGTTTAACAAGTTTTTGAGGATTAATTTGGGTTTAATTCATCAATTTTGTAATTTTGGCCATTTGGTACCAAACTGGTTTTGGAGGCTTTGGTACCAAGTGATATTTCATGGCCTTTCTTTGTAATTTTCTTCCAATTAACCATTTAGACAATGTCGTTTAGTATGTTTGAGCATGTTTGAATAATCAATTTCATCAATTCAGATGTGCATTGTCCTTTATGCACATTGGGTCATTTTTGGTTTTATTTTCAATTTGGTTTTCTTTTGATTTTACCACATTCTTCTCAAATTGCATGCTAAAATGTGTTCCTTTAGGTCAATTACATATTTTAGAAAGGTTTATACCAGTTCAACACATGAATTTCATTTGTACACAAGTTAATTTCACTTTTGCACTTTTCTGGTATTGAACTAGAGTTAACTCAATTTTAATTTTGACAGACCCAATTTCAGAAATTCACAGAAAATCGCACGAAATCCCAAAAATGGTAAAATTTAGTGAGTGGGTGCATTAAGACTTATTCTAGATGCTCATAAAATTTCAAATTAATCAAGTGAACAGAAAGCATGTTTTTTAACTTTTTACCAGACTGGACAGAAATGCCCTTTCAGATCTGTTTAAAACCAAATTTGGATTAACCTATGTGTTAAAGCCTAGTTTAATTATTCTAAACCCTTTAAAACATCACATAAGGTGTTATAAGAGTGAATTTATCAAGAAAATTTGGATTTTGGACTCAAAAAGAGAATGCAGTTCTCAGTTTGACCAAAAGTTGACCTTTTTGGGGTTTTTTGACAGATTAGATTGGAAAATTCATAACAATTCACAGCAAATTCCAAAAATTATAAAATTTGGGTTTTAAGTTTATAAAAACCCATTCTACCTGACTGTGAAATTTCATGAAAAATTAACAACCAGACTGAGAGATATGGATTGATCTCTCAGCTGGACAGAAGCTGACTTATACTGGACTCAAACCAGTATTGATGTATATTGCTTTTGTATTGCTCAATTATGATTTTGAGCCATCAAGCACATCAAAGAAACATAAGAGAAGAAACTAAAGGAAGAAACAAAGCCAATTTGAACCAAAACATCATATATTATAACAAATTGAAATATAATATACATAGAAAACATGGAGTCTTGTTTTTCCATGGAATTTTAACAACATAACAGCTTGTACAAAGCCATTAATGAGCTTTGTATAGCCACTGCACATGTGCACAGGGCCTGAGGGAGAAAAGGGATGAACATGTGCTCATTCTCATGAAACCAGATTGGCATGTGCCAATTGGTTGAAGCATACTATCAAATTTCATGGTGAATTCACCACGTGAGCTCCTGAGACTCATGCTCAGTCACCAATTGAGCTCTGGAAGGAGGGAGGCACATGTGCACCTCCCCAGCCATGGGGCTAGCCATTTCACCCAGCAAGGTGAGACTGGCTCCTTGAGCTCAATTGGGACTGGGCCAAGCTTCCTCTGTCCCTTACCTAGCTATTCAGAACTTAATTTCTTCTCAGCTGGGGTTTTGATTTGTGGAATTTGGGTAGAGTTCTGATTTTGGCAGAGTTTCAGCTATGTTGCTCCCTCCTTTTTTTTTCTTCTTCACTGGGAGTCTATTTATAGCCCAGAGGGCATGGTTTGAGCCTGGGGGCTGAGCTGGCATCATCCCAACCCTTGGTTTGATCAAATTGCCAGATTTGAGCCAGCCAGGCCTATGTTGGCATGTGGCTTGTCCTTGGAAGATTCCTCCAGCTAATTGGCGCTCAAACCTCTCCATGAGGTGCCAACATGTGTCCCTGTGTGCAGGCCAGGGGAGAGAGAAGGAAGCCGTTGGCTTTATCTTCTTCTTGGGCCAGTGTGTCATGCCTTTCGGGTGGGAGCATATCCCGAATATTCTTTAGCCTTGTTGGCACTTAACATGTCACCAAGGTGCCACTGAGTGTGTCCAACGTGTCAATTTGGTCGCTTGAGTGCTGAGTTATGCCAATTGACCATACCCAAATCAGACTCAAGTGCCAAGTGATGCACCCGCCAATTAAGCACTTTCCACCCCAAATTGGCACTTCAGGCAGCGTCGTGGAGGCGTCCTGAGGCTTCCCCATGTGTTGGCTTGGCTTCTCGAGCTCCCAATTGCCCAGTCACCTTCAAGGTCGTGGTACTTTCTCCTTCGATTTTCTCTTTGTTTACTTTACTATTTTCAATGCTATTTGTGGCATTGAACTCCCCTTAGGATGTAGATTAAGTCCCTAAAATGGTTGGAACCAACTCGCACTGTACACCCAGACTCCATTTTTGAAGCCTTGGTTGAGCTCGGAGCTCGGGGAGGAAGAAAGGAGGGAGAGAGAGAGAAATTCAAAGGGTTTCCCTTGTTTGGGTTGGGTGCACGTGAGCCGTGCTTTGGTTTCGGGTTTGTCAGAGAGAGGGAGAGTTTGCACCAAGTCCATCCCTTCTTTTCTTTCCTTTTCTTCGCTGGCCAAAGGGTTGCCTGGACACTGGGCCCCCTTGGCAGTGAGATTAAGAGGGAGGGCCCCGCATGTCGGGTTTAATTAGACTCAAACTCAGCGAAAAATTGAAGGTGAGTCTGTGGTCTCGGTTCTCATGCACCAAAATGCATTGTCAGTGTTAGGGCGCATGTGTGCTGGGTCCATTCAAATCACTCTTAACACTTTGTGTGTATGGCAAGTGGACCCCAAGGGTAGAAGTTGTGCTTGAGCTCCCCAAATTGCACCCAGGTTGTTGTATACACCCCGAATTGCACACAGAACTATCTCCAGTTCTGATTTTGTTATTTCCTTTATTCTTTTTTCCATTTTATTTTATTTTTCATGCAAAAATCCATGAAAAATTACTGAAAAATCACAGAAAATATATTCCATGATTCTGTTATTTTAGGTAAACACAGAAAAATTACTGAAAAATCACAGAAAATATATCCCAGGATGTGAAATTAGGCATTAATTTCACTTAAATCATTAATTGTATATGATTAAGCATATTAATCTCATACAATTAATATTTGGCATGATTATTCCAAAGAATCATTTTTTTTAATTCCAAGGGATAATATTTGGGGAATTTTTCATTAATAAAATTCATGATTTTTGAATTTTGCATGGTTAATTATATGAAATTGTTTCTTGATTTCATATAATTAGGGTTTTGTGCATAGATTTTTTTTTGCATACATATATATATTTTTCCTTTGAGGGGGTGTTTGGCATAATTATTTCATGAAATTATTTTTTAATTTCAAGAAATAATTTTGAGGTTTAATAAATCATGAGATTGAACATAATTTCATGATTTAATATTTGACATGGCTATTTCATGAAATTGTTTCTTTAATTTCAAGAAATAATTTTCACATATAATAAATTATGAAATTAGACATGATTTCATAGTTTCAAATCTTGGGTATAAAAATCACATGAAACTATATCATTAATTTCATGCAACTTAATTTGTGTATTTTTCTGACAACTTTTAAACAGCAAACAATATTCAGCATTAATGATTTCTGTTTACCATTAAAAAGTTACCAGAAAATATACACAAATTAAATTATATGAAATTAACGATGTAATTTCATGTGATTTTCATGTCAAAATTTAAAATTATGAAATTATGTCCAATTTCATAATTTACCACACATTAAATTTATTTTTTGAAATTAAAAAATAATTTCATTAAATAATCATGTCAAAACCCCTTCAAATGTGTGCAAAAAAAATATATGCACAAAACCCTGATTATATGAAATCAAGAAATAATTTCATATAATTAATCATGCTAAATCCAAAATAATGAATTTTATTCATGAAAAATGTCCAAAATATTATTTCTTAGAGTCAAGAAATAATTCTTTGGAATAATAATGCCAAATATTAATTGTATGAGATTAATATGCCTAATCTTGTGCAATTAATGAATTAAGTGAAATTAATGCCTGATTTCACACCCAAAAATACCAAAAATATTACCTAAAAAATAATAGAATCATAGAATACATTTTCTATGATTTTTCAATGAACTTTCATGGATTTTTACATCAAAAATAAAATAAAAAAGGTAAAAGAATAAAGAAAATACAAAAAAATCAAAGCTGGAGCTAATTTTGTGTACAATTTGGGGAATATGCAGCATTGTGGGTGCAAATTGGGAGTCTGAAACATTAAAGAAACCCTTGGACCTTATCTATCATACACACAAAATATCCAGTGATGATTTGAATGGAATCAGTGCACACAGACCGACTCATTGACTTCATATTTTGGTGCATGGGAGCCGAGACCACAGGTTCACCCTTAATTTTTCGCTGAGGGGTGATTCTCATTAAACCCGACATGTAGGGCCCTCCCTCTTAGTCTCACTGCCAAGGGGCCCAACGTTCAGCAATGCTTCGGCCAGTAAAGGAAAAAAAGGAGAGAAAGAAATAGACACGGCGCACGCGCTCTTTCACTCTGACAATCTCAAAACCAAAGAATGGTGCATGTGAACCGAGCTCAAACAGACAAAATTTTTGATCAAATCTCTCTCCCCCTCTCCTTCTTTTTCCCTGAGCGTTGAAGCTCATCCGAGAATTTAAAAATGGAGCTATGGTATATGAGTCGAATTTAACTAAATCGTTTTGGACATTTAATCTATACCCAAAGGAGAGTTCAATACCACAAACATAATTGAAAATAATAAAGCGAGCAAAGAGAAAATCGAAAGAGAAAGTACATCGGCCTTGAGGTGGAACGGGCAATTGAGAGCTTGAGAGGCCAAACCAACACTTGGAGAAACTTCAAGGCACCTCCACGATGTTGTTTGAGGTGTCAATTCAATGTGAGAGGTGCTCAATTAACGGGTTCACCACTTAGTGCTCGGGTCTGACTCGGGTGGGGTCAATTGGCGCAACCCGATGCTCAATGGATCAAAATAATGCCTTGAACACGCTTGGTGATGTCCTAATAGCATGTTAGATGCTAGCAAGGCAAGAGAATATTCGAGAAATACCCTCATCCGAATGGCATGGTGAACCAACTCCAAGAAGAGACAAAACCAACATTTTTCTTCTCTCTCTCTCTCAGCCTGCGTACAGGGACACGTGTGGGCATCCCATGGAATTACCTGGGCGCCCATTAGTTGGAAGAATCTCGCAAGGACAAGCCACAGGCCAGCTGTTGCCTGTCGGGCTCCATCTCGACCGTTTGATCAAACCAAAGGCTGGGATGCTTCCAGCACAGCCCTCAAGTTCAAACCATACTCCTTGGATTATAAATAAGCCCCCAGAGAAGAAAATCAAAAAGAAGAGACCCCCCTCATAAGCTTAAACCTTGCCGAAATCAAAACCAAGCTTTAACCCATTTTCCACAAACAAAGCTCTATTAAATTAGAAAGAAGAGACTTTATGTGATTAGGTAAGGCATAAAGGGAGTCAAGCCTTGAGCTTAATTTAGTCCCACTTGAGTTATGATGCTAGTCTCATCTTGATGGGTGAGATGGCTAAAACCTTCAGGTTTGAGAAGTGCACATGTGTCTCCTTGCCCACAGAGCTCAAGTGATACTTAAACTGAGTCTCAAGTGCTTAATTGTGTATCTTTTCTATGAAATTTGATAAACACACAATAACCAATTGGCACATGTTAATTTGGTTCAATAGGGATGAGCACATATTCATACATTTTTCTGAAACCTTGTGCACATGTGCAGTGGTCATACAAAAGCTCAAAACAGCTTTATACAACCTGTTATGCTACCAAATTTCATAGAAAATTGAAGCCTCATGTTTATATAATGTTGTATGTTGATTTGTTATATTAAATATAATGTTATATGCAATTTTGATCAAATCTAACTTTGTTTCTCTTGTTGATATTTTATTTTCAATTTTAAACATGTTTGGATGCTTTAGCAGAGGAAAAACCTACAAATAAGCATGCTGATATGGACCCAGCTGATCGCCTTTTTTGTCCAGTTGAGAAATTGGTTCATAATTCTCAATCTAATTGTCCATTGTTAATGAAATTTTACGAAAACATAGAGTAGGTTTGCATGAGCTTATATCCTAAATTTAACATTATTTTTTAATTTTCTATGAATTGTTATGTTTTTCAAAAACTCATCGGTCCAAAACTAAAAAAAATCAATTTCTGTTCAAACTGAGAATTTTTTTCTCTTTTGAACATCAAATTTGAAATTTATTTTGTTTTCTCACTTTTATAACACCTCATGTGATGTTTTAAAGGGTTTTGAATAATTAAAATAAGGCTTTAACACATAGATTAAGCCAAATCCGATTTTCGGCACTGTTATGCTGAGGGCATTTCTGTTCAGTCTAATAAAAATAAAAAAATATGCCTTTTGTTGCTCTAATTAATCTGAAATATTTTGGGCATTTTGAATATGTTTTGATGCACTTAATCACAAATGTTTACCATTTTTGAAAATTTCTGTGATTTTATATGAATTTTTGAAGTTGGGTCTATTAAAAGTGGAGACTGCGTCAATTCTGGTTTTATACCAGAAAATTAAAAAAATGAAATAGAATTGTATAAAGATGGAAAACATGTGCAGACTTGATATCAAAACATTTCATAACTTATTATTAATCTCATTGAACACATCTCAATACACAATTCAAGAAAAATGTGACAAAATCAAAAGGGAACCAAATTGAAATCAATACCCGAGATGCCCCAATATGCATAAAGGACAATGCACACTCAAATTGATGAAATTGATCACTCAAACACACTCAGATATACTCAAGGACGTTTTCTGAAAGAACCAATTGAAAAGAAATCATAAGAAAAAATATGAAATACGGGCCGGTACCGAGCTCCCTTGAACTCATCTGGTACCGAACGGTGAAAGACGCAAATTTGACGATTTAAATTCAAATTAAGTTTCAAAAACTTGTTAAACATATCTAAACGATGCTAGATGCCAAAGAAATTGAATCCATTTACTCAAATTTAGATTAAATTCATCAAAATTTCATCTCAGTCACATCCCAACCAAAATCGAGGTGGCTACCGTCATTCCCGACAGTCTACGCCATCATCGACGATGAGACCACCACCATTGGACTTTTCATGCTCCGGTGATGCCAATCATGCTCACTGATCGGAGAACCAACGCCGGTAAGGCCTTGATCACAGTCGAAGAAGAAAATTGCGAGTATTGATGCATTTCAAAATACGAATCTTGTTGAAATTCAAACAGTCCATTGCAGGCCTCATGCGCGTCTTTGATCCAATGGCCCAGTTTAAAAGTTGCTTTAAAAACCAAACTAAAGTCCGGATCTTGATACATGGGCTCAAATCTAGTGACCCATATTAATATGTTTTGAAAATAAACTTTAAACATTAAATAAAAATGTTTCCTTAATCCCAAAAATCATGAAAAATATATTAAAAATCATGATTTCATTTAAAGATATTTTTGAAACAATAAAATGTCAATTTTTATTTTTATTTTTATTTCAAGAAAAATTCAAAGCATATGTCATGCATATCATTTTATAGAAATAAATAGAATTATCACAAGAACAAAAATTGAATTTTGTTGATAATATGATTTTGTCAAGTAGAAATGTGTCAAATATGAAAATATGCTCAAATCTTTGACCAAACATGTCAAATATACAAATATACCCAAATATTTGACCAAACATGTCAAATATGCAAATATGCCCAAGTTTTTTTATCAAACATATCAAATATGCAAATATACCCAAATCTTTGACCAAGCATGTCAAATATGCAAATATATCCAAATCTTTGACCAAATATGTCACGTATGCAAAAATATCCAAATCTTTGACCAAACATGTCAAATATGCAAATATGTCTAAATCTTTAACCAAATATATCAAATATGCAAATATGTCCATATCATGATAAAATATGCTAAGTCATGTTATATTTTGATAAAACAAATTAAAATATTCAAAATGACAAAATTATGTTATATTTTCTTTAAATATCACAATCATGTTATATTTTGATAAAGTAAATTAAATATGTTGAAAATATAAAAATGTTCAAATCACACTTAAATTGACTAAATATGTCTAAAACTTGAACAAACATGTCACTATGTCCAAATGTGCAAAATATATTTGAACCTCGACCAAATATGTCATTATGTTCAAATATGCAAAATATAATTAAACATTGACCAAACATGTCATTATGTCCAAATATGCAAAACATACTTAAATGTCGACCAAATATGTCATTATAACAAAATGATCAATATCCCCTTGAAAAACTCAGGATGGTCAAATGTCGACTAAAATTCCCAGAATGCCCTCAAAAAGTCAAACACTGACTAAAATCATGTCGAAATCTTGATAAAACATACCAGTATACCAAATCATATTTTGAGAACGTTAAATTGGCAGTGCGCTTCAAATTTAATGTTCCTTATTTTAGAAATCAATAAAGAATTATATGTTCCCGATTCTCTAATTTTTCAGGTTTCAAATTGGCATAGCGCTTCAGATTCGGGATTTGGAAGGTCAATAGACCATTTAGGACAATACGTCCTCGTCTTTGACATGGACCTTTATAGAGATTAAACATCTCTGATTCCTTGAGTATCGAGTTGGCAGTGTGCTTCATATTCGAATTCTGTGAGATTAATAGGATTATACGTCCTCGATCTCTAGTTTGTGAGAGATTATATATTTTTTTGACTTTAGATTATACGTCTTTAGTCTAATGGTTAAGAATTATACGTTCTTGTCACTTCGACTCTCCGAGACGTGCCATTAAGTATAACATAAAAACAATAATAAAAGGGGGGGGGTTAAATAACCTCTTTCGCATCATTTTATCAAAAATAAAATAAATTTGAAGGGAGAAAACAAAAGCCATAAACTCAACCCATATATTTTGATTACTTTAGCCCATTAATCAGAGGTTCCTGAGGCGAGAGCCGGGGTAATTAACGACGAGGGCTTGGGCCTATCAAAAAATAAAAGTTCCCACAATCATTCAAATAATAAGACCTTAGGCGCACATGCACGCGCAAGGGTGCACCTACACCTTCTCCTCCCGCGGGTGAGGACGCCGATGCCTCGCGCGTGGGCCGTTAAAAAGGGCCGCACAATTTCTTTTGCTAGAATAAGCATTTAATGATCTTTACGATGGGTATTTTTTGTATTATAAAATATGAAAGTCTTGTAGTTCATAAAATTTATGCATTGTTATATTAAGTTTTGAAGCATAAAAATTCATAAATATATTTTGCATGAATTTAGATAAATTAAAAATAAAAAATACAAGTCTAAGTCATATTCAGCATGTAGTAGGGGTCAACAATCACCACTTATATTTTTTTATGCTGCACTACTGCATTGACATATCATTTTATCCAGAAATCATATTGCATCTGAATTTTCAACATGATTCTTGCCTCTTATCATGTTATTTTTGTTGGATTTCATAAATTTATCATTAATATGAACATTGGTCATTAGCTCTTATTAATTTCAAATATATCATTCTTCATTCTGAAATTATTTCAAGAAAGAAAACCTCTAATCCATTATTCTGAACGAAATATAATAATGAAGTTGGAACTAATTCCATATTGCAAAACAAATGCCCAAAATATTTATGATATTTTGTAGTATATCTATTCTAAATCCTTAATTTCACAACTAAAATTGTCTATTTATATGTCTATAGGAAGAAATTATTTAATCCCTCTATGAATTAACATATCTATCATCTAAAAGAAAAAAAAACAATTGCATGAAAATATCAAAATCATAATAATATATCTAGTAAATATATTTTTAGTCAAAGTATTTATTTCTGCTGTAAGTACTATCATTCGTCCTCATATAATTGATCAAAATATTACTATGAAAATCTGAAATTAAGTACAATAGGCAGCAGGATTCCAACTGCTATGTTTCCACTTATTTTTGAAACAAATATGATTACAAAGCTTTAAGATGGTCAAACAAATCAATTAAAAATACCTGCATGCCTAATTTGTCTCTTGTATCTACCATAGAATTACTATAATTCAGTCCCTTTTTAGAGTTTGTCTAATGCTCCACTAGGCTTCAAACTCCATTCTATAAATACCCCCTGCCTCTCCACTTCATTTCCATGGTTGGTGTGAAATACAATGAGTTTGTCTAATCAAAAGAGGAAATAAGAAGTAAACCCAGTTCTGAAAATATTTTCACCAAATATTTATTATGATGAGTAATAAAAAGTGATGAATGAATGAGTGACAGACCCAAACATTTCTTCTCCATCAGCCGAGTCATCAAAAATATTAAAATCCAGCCATCCAAATCGTTAGATTGGCCATTGCGATGCTTCGATAGCAAGAATATAAGGCTCTAGGCGACTTGAATTTTTCTCAATCAATCTTCGCTCTTTTTTTAATTTCCATCATTTTGTTTGAATTTTGTAATATGTTCTTGTTGTGAAATATATTTTTGAAAGCTAGAATTAGTAGAAACCAATTTTCTGGGTGATTGTGGTGCCTGACATCTTCTACATTCATAACCAAGACATGAACCTATTATCCATGACTAAACTAAATAGAACTGATAGTATTCGAGTGGCAACTCCAAATAAAATTAAAATCATAGTTAAGCAATCGAGTTGAGTGTCGGTATTTTAGCACGGTAGCTATAGGATTGTGCATCCTTGTCTTTGACACGAACCTTTTATAGGGATCAACGTCTCTGGTTCTTTGAGTATCGAAAGCTGTGCATTTCATATTCAAGCTCTATGAGATTTGTTGGATCATGTCCGTCATCTCTGATTTCGAGAGATCAAACGTCTCTCTGTGTCTTTAGATCAAATATCTTTAGTCCAATAAACGACCAACGAGAATCATACGCTCTGATCACCTAAATCTTCTAAATATGATAGAATGATCAAACAAAAATATATTATAATAACGCATGTGAATTAAATAAATATGAACAATAAACAAAACACATAAAAATAGACAATCATAAACAAAACACACATAAAAAAGACATATTTCTCATTCCTTTTCAAATAAATAAACATTGTATATGCATGCATATCACTTTACATTTCAAGGGAGAATAGAACAATAGCATGCATATTTACTTCCTCTAGCGCTTTAAACAAATGTTTCCGAGGTGAAAGCCGGGGTACTTAATGGCAGGAGTCTGCATCAATCGGAAAATAAAAGTTCTCATAATCATTTTAAATAATAAACCTTTGAGCATATAAATACGCGTAAGGGTATACCTACACCTTTTTTCCTTATGAGTGAGGACACCGCTACTCACCTGTAGGTCGTGAAAAAGGACCACACAATTAGATATGTTTAATTTTTATTTATATATTTTTTGAAGCTATCAGCAAAGCAAGATGTTTAGCCTTGTCCACTTTCAATTGAGCCGTGTAAATTCCAATACTCTGGAATGTTTTTCATTGACTTCGGTTACCGATGCATGCACATAAATAAACTCATAAATAGTGTAGTTAAAGTGTTATTACTTATGTTTCGCCTTAAATTACATGAAAATTGCTTTTATAATGCATTTGAACATGTTTATACACGTTTTTAGTCGATTTCACCTCATTTCAAATTCAAATATCATTCAAATACACACATACAATATTAGATATATTCATTATTATATATATATATATTTAGAGCTAAATTAAAGTATTATGACCTATATTTTGTCTTGTATTGCATCAAAATGCTTTTAAAATTGAACATGTTTATATACATTTTTAATCAATTTGGTCTCATTTCTGACTGAAATATCATCAAAAATCAAACATAAGCTGCTGGATATATTTATTTATTATTTATATGTATTTTTGGAACTAAATTGATTAGTCATGAGCTATATTTCACCTCAAATTGCATTGAAGGGCATCCAATATACTTTTGAACATGTTTATACTGATTTTTAATCAATTTGACATCATGTTTTATTGAAATATTATCAAAATGTACACGTAGCTGCTAGATATATTTATTATTTATATATATTTTTCGAACTAAATGAGTAGTTATAACTTATATTTCACCCCAAATTACATTAAAAGACATCACAACACCTTTGAAATTGCTTATACATATTTTTTATCAATTTGGGCTCATTTATGGTTGAAATATCACCAAAATTTAAATATAAGTTGCTAGATATATTTATTTATTATTATATGTATTTTTGGAGCTAAATTGATTAGCCCTAATCTATTATTCACCTTAAATTGCATTAAAAACATTTAAAATACTTTTAAATATGTTTATATATATTTTTAATTAATTTGATATCATTTCTTATTGAAATATTATCGAAATTCACACATAAATGTTTGAGTATAAAATTTTGACAAATACATATAGATATATGTTAATATCAAGCATACAATTTAATACAAACAGATAAGAGTTGATATGTACTCGGTTCAATGTGGCCCATATATTAAAGGTGGAAGTCCGGATCACCAATAGTAGTCTATAATAATAATAATAATAATTTAAAGACTCAAAGGTGCTGCTATTGTGTCAACAGTGGTTCCATTTTTTTTTATGGAATACTTTTTGTTTTTTTTCTTCTCACAGACTTATAAATATGTCATGTTCTTTTTTCATTGGTTAGGAATATATAATTAATTTGATATTTTTTTTATAATCTATAATAATATAAAGACTCAAGTATGCTACTATTTCTCTACAATACTTAGCAACAATAGTGCACAACAATGGTGTGCGGCCCTTTTTCGCGGCCCACGCGCGAGGCATCGGCGTCCTCGCTCACGGGGGAAGAAGGTGCAGGTACATCCCTGCGCGTGTTTGTGCGCTCAAGGACTTATTATTTTAGGTGAGTGTGGGAACTTTTATTTTCCAACGGGCACAAGCCCCCGCCGTTAATTACCCCGGCTCTCGCCTCGGGAACCTCTGATTAATGGGCTAAACTAATCAAAATATATGGATCAGATTTGTGGCTTTATTTCTTCCTTCCAATTTATTATAATACATGTTTGAAATAACCCAAAGGTGTAACTTTGGTTAATAAGACTAAAGACGTATGATCTAAAGTCAGAGAAACGTATAATTTCTCGTAAATCGGATATCGAGGACGTATAATCCTATTGATTTCGCGGAGTTCGAATATGAAGCGCACTGCCAACTCGATGCTCAAGTAACCAGAAATGTTTGATCTCTAGAAAGGTTCATGTCAAAGACAAAGACGTATAGTCCTAAACAGTCTATTGACCTTCCAAATCCCGAATCTGAAGCGCTATGCCAATTCGAAACCTGGGAAAATTGGAGAATCGGGAACATATAATTCTTTATCGATTTCCAAAATGAAGTACATTAAACCTGAAGCGCACTGCCAGTTTAATGTTCTTGAAACATGATTTGATATGATTTTATATGTTGGTATGTTTTTACCAAGTTTTGGACTTATCTGCATATTTGGCATATTTGGCCAGAGATTTGGACATATTTGCATATTTGAAATATTTTACCAAGGGTTTGGACATATTTGTATATTTGGCATGTTTGGCCAGAAATTTGGGTGTATTTGCATATTTGACATGTTTGGTCAAATGTTTGGGTTTATTTGCATATTTAACATGTTTGGTCAAAAAGTTTGGTCATATTTGCATATTTGACATGTTTGGTCAAATGTTTGGGTTTATTTGCATGTTTGACATATTGGGTCAAATATTTGGACATATTTGTATTTTTGACATATTTTGTCAAATATTTGGGTATATTTGCATTTTTGACATATTTGGTCAAATATTTGGGTATACTTGCATATTTGACATGTTTGGTCAAATATTTGGGTATATTTGCATATTTGACATGTTTGGTCAAATATTTGGACATAATTGTATTTTTGACATATTTGGTCAAATATTTGGGTATATTTGCATATTTGACATGTTTGGTCAAATATTTGGACATATTTGTATATTTAACATATTTAGTCAAATATTTGGACATATTGACATGTTTAAATATTTTGATTTGTTTTATCAAAATATAACAAGGTATAATTATTTTGAACATTTTTTATTTGTTTCATAACATGATTCAATCATCTTTGAATATTTTGATTTGTTTTATCAAAATATAACATAATTTTGATTATTTTGAATATTCCAATTTATTTTATCAAAATATAACATAATTCAATCATTCTTTAATATTTTGATTTATTATATCAAAAGATAACATGATTTGATTATTTTGAATATTTTTATTTATTTTTATCAAAATATAATATCATTTGATTATTTTGAATATTTTTATTATTTTTTTTTATCAAAATATAACATGATTTGATTATCTTTGAATATTTTCATTTGTTTTATCAACATATAACATATTTTAATCATTTTTGAATATTTTTTTATTTATTTTATCAAAATATAGCATAATTCAATCATTTTTGAATATTTTGATTTGTTTTAACATATTTAACCATTTTTGAATATTTTGATTTGTTTTATCAAAATATAACATAATGTGATTATTTTGAATATTTTTATTTGTTTTACCAAAACATGACATAATTTAACTATTTTGAATATTTTGATTTGTTTTATCAAAACATAACATAATTTGATTATTTTGAGTATTTTTTTATTTATTTTTATCAAAATATAATATCATTTGATTATTTTGAATATTTTTATTTATTTTATCAAAATATAATATAATTTGACTATTTTGAATATTTTGATTTATTTTATCAAAAAGAATTCATTTGTTTTGAGTATCTTCATATGACAAGATTTCCATTTATTTTAAATATTCTATTTGATATTTTGAATTTATTTTATACATATATGATATGTCTTGAATTTTCTTTTATTTACAATAAAAAGAAAATAAAAATCAAAATTGGCATTTTATGGCCCTAAAAATATTTATAAATGAAATCATGATTTTTGATATATTTTTCGTAATTTTTGGGCTTGAGAAATCATTTTTATTTGGTGTTTAAAGTTTATTTTCAAAACAGATTAATATGGGCCGTTGGATTTGGGCTCATGCATCAAGATCTGAACTTTAGTTCAGTTCTTAAAGCATCTTTTAAACTGGGCCGTTGGATCTCTGGCGCGCATCAGGCCTCCTGTGGGTTGTTTGAATTTCATCAAGATTCGCACTTTGAGGTGCATCAATATTCGTGCTCATCCTCTCCGACACTGATCGAGGCCCTACCGGCGTCGGATCTTCGATCGGAGGGCATGGTTGGCATCGCCGGAGCGTGGGGAGTCCATCAGTGGTGGTCTCGGCGGCGGCGGCGGCCTGGATCGCCGGAGATGGGGGTAGCCACTTGGTTTCGGTTGGGAAGTTGGCTGAGATGAAATTTTGAGGAATTTGAGCTTATTTTTGACAAATTAACTCGATTTCTTTGTCGTATGGCATCGCCAGAGCATGTTTAACAAGCTTTTGAGGTTTAATTTGGGTTTAATCCATCAATTTTGCAACTTTGGCCATTTGGTACTAAACTGGTTTCGGGGCATTGGTACCAAATGGTGTTTCATGGCTTTTCCTTGCAATTTTCTTCCAATTAACCTTTCAAACATTGTCGTTTAGTATGTTTGAACATGTTTGGATGATCAATTTCATCAATTTAGATGTGCATTGTTCTTTATGCACATTGGTTCATTTCTGGTTTTATTTCCAATTTATTTTTCTTTTGATTTCTGTACATTCTTCTCAAATTGCATGTTTAAGTATGTTTATTTGGGTCAATTGTATGTTTTGAAAAGGTTTTACACTAGATTTGCATGTGAATTTCGTTTGTATGTAAGTTAATTTCATTTTTTCCTTTTCTGGTATTTATTCCAGAATTAACTCAATTTTGATTTTTTACAGATCCAACTTCAAAAATTCATAGAAAATCACAGAAAATACCAAAAATGGTAAAACTTGGTGAGTGACTGCATTAAGGCTTATTTTGTATGCCTATGAAATTTCAAGCTAATTGAATAATCAGAAAGCATGTTTTTGTATTTTCACCAGAATGGACAGAAATGCCCTTTCAGATATGTTAAAAATCAATTTGGCTTAACCTATGGATTAAAGCCTGGTTTAATTATTCTAAACCCTTTAAAACATCACATCAGGTGTCATAAAGGTGAATTAATCAAGAAAATCTGGATTTTTTTGAAT
This sequence comes from x Bolboschoenoplectus mariqueter, assembly GCA_037678475.1. Lineage (NCBI taxonomy): Eukaryota > Viridiplantae > Streptophyta > Magnoliopsida > Poales > Cyperaceae > x Bolboschoenoplectus > x Bolboschoenoplectus mariqueter. The sequence goes on along the minus strand of CM075260.1, from coordinate 3,887,830 downwards.
CAAAAGAAGAATGAACTTCTCAGTTTGACCCAAGGTTGACTTTTTTGGAGTTTTTAACAGATGAGATTGTAAAATTCATATCAATTCACAGAAAATTCCAAAAATTATAAAATTTATGTGGTAAGTCATTATAAACCTAATCTACATGACTGTGAAATTTCATAAGAAATTAACAGCCAGACTGAGAGATATGGATTGATCTCTCAGCTGGACAGAAACTGGAATATGCTGGACTCAAGCCAGTACTGATGCTCATTGCTTTTCATTGCTCAATTGTGGTTCTGAGCCATCAAGCACATCAGAGAACATAAAAGAAGGAACTAAAGAAAGAAATAAAACCAATTTGCACCAAAAAAAAATCATATACTATAACAAATTGAAATACAATACATATGAAAAACATGGAATTTTGTTTCTCCATGGAATTTTGACAGCATAACAGCTTGTATAAAGCCATTGTTGAGCTTTACAAAGCCACTGCACATGTGCACAGGGCTTGAGAGAGAAAGGGGATGAGCATGTGCCCATCCCCATGAAACCAAATTGGCATGTGCCAATTGGTTAGAATACACTGTCAAGATCCATGGTGAACTCACCATGTGAGCTCCTGAGACTCAAGCTCAGCCACCAATTGAGCTCTGGAAGGAGGGAGGCACATGTGCACCTCCCCAGCCATGGGGCTAGCCATCTCACCCAGCAAGGTGAGACTGGCTCCTTGAGCTCAATTGAGACTGAGCCAAGCTCAAGGCTTGACTCCTATGGCTCTTACCTAGCTATTCAAGACTTGGTTTCTTCTCAGCTAGCTTTTTTTTTTGTGGAATTTGGTGGAGTTGAGATTTTGGCAGAGTTTTGGCTATGTTGCTCTCTCCTTTTTCTTCTTCTTCACTGGGGGTCTATTTATAGCCCAGAGGGCATGGTTTAAGTCTCAGGGCTGAGCTGGCATCATCCCAGCCCTTGGTTTGATCAAGTGGCCAGGATTGAGCCAGCCAGGCTTGTGCTGGCCTGAGGCTTGTCCTTGGAAGATTCCTCCAGCTAACTGGCGCTCAGAGCTCTCCATTGAGGTGCCTACACGTGTCCCTGACACAGGCCTGTGGAGAGAGAAGGAGCCGTTGGCTTTGTCTTCTTCCTTGGGTCAGTGTGTCATGCCTTTCGGGTGTGAGCATATCCCGAATATTCCTTGGCCTTGCTGGCGCTTGACATGTCACCAAGGTGTCACTGAGTGTGCCCAACGTGTCAATTTGGCTGCTTGAGTGCTGAGTTGTGCCAATTGACCACCCCCAGATCAGACTTGAGTGCCAAGTGGTGCACCTGTCAATTGAGTGCTTTTCACTCCAAATTGACACTTCAGGCAGCGTCGTGGAAGCATCTCGGAGCTCCCCCAGGTGTTGGCTTGGCCTCTCGAGCTCTCAATTGCCCTGTCACCTTCAAGGTCGAGGTACTTTCTCCTTCGATTTTCTCCTTGTTTACTTTACTATTTTCAATGCTGTTTGTGGTATTGAACTCCCCTTAGGATGTAGATTAAGTCCCTAGAATGATTTAGACCAAATCGCGTTGTACACCTAGACTCCATTTTCGAAGCTCCACTGAGCTCTGGAGCTCGAGGAGGAAGAAAGGAGGGAGAGAGAGAGAAATTCAAAAGGTTTCTCTCGCTTGGGTTGGGTGCACGTGAACCGTGCTTTAGTTTCGGGCTTGTCAGAGGGAGGGAGCGCTTGCACCGCGCTCACCTTTCTTTCCCTTCTTTTCTTTTCGCTGGCCAAAATAACTCTGGGCGCTGGGCCCCCTTGGCAGTGAGACTGAAGGAGAGGGGCCCAGTCGTCAGGTTTAATGAGACACAGCCCCAGCGAAAAACTGAGGGTTGGGCTGTGGGCTTGGTCCTTGTGCACCAAAACGTATTGTCAGTGGTATGGTGCATGTGTACTCGGTCCACGCAAAGCGCCTTTAACACTTTGTGTGTATGACAGGCGGGTCCCAAGGGCAGAAGTCGTGTTTGAGCTCCCCATATTGCACCCAGAGTGTTGCACATCCCCCAAATTGCACCCAGAACTATCTCCAGTTCTGATTTTTGGTATTTTCTTTATATTTTTTTATTTTATTTTATTCTTAGTGCAAAAATCCATGAAAATTTACTGAAAAATCACAGAAAATATGTTCTATGATTCTGTTATTTTGGGTAATATTTTTGGTATTTTTGGGTGTGAAATTAGGCATTAATTTCACTTAAATCATTAATTGTATATGATTAGGCATATTAATCTTATACAATTAATATTTTGGCATGATTATCCCAAAGAATCATTTTTTTAATTCCAAGGGATAATATTTGGGGCATTTTTCATGAATGAAATTCATGATTTTTGGATTTGGCATGTTTAATTATATGAAATTGTTTCTTGATTTCATATAATTAGTGTTTTGTGCATAGATTTTTTTTTGCACACATGTGTATATTTTTTTGAAGGGGTTTTGGTATGATTATTTCATGAAATTATTTTTTAATTTCAAGCAATAATTTTGGGATTTAATAAATCATGAGATTGAACATAATTTCATGATTTAATATTTGACATGGCTATTTCAAGAAATAATTTCATGATTTACAAAATTATCATAAACTTTTTGTCAAATTAACTATATAATCATAACTAATGAAAAAAGAACATGACATATCTATAAGTCTAAGTCTGTGCGAAGCAAAAGAAAAGCAGAAGGTAGCAGATAAAAAAAAAAGTCGAACCATTTGTTTGCTGTTTAAAAGTTGCCAGAAAAATACACAAATTAAATTGCATGAAATTAATGATATAATTTCATGTGATTTTTATACCAAAGATTTGAAATTATGAAATTATGTTCAATTTCATAAAGTTATTTCTTGAAATTAAAGAAACAATTTCATGAAATAGCCATGTCAAATATTAAATCATGAAATTATGTCCAATCTCATGATTTATTAAATCCCAAAATTACTTCTTGAAATTAAAAAATAATTTCATGAAATAATCATACCAAACCCCCTTCAAAAAATATATACACATGTGTGCAAAAAAAAATATATGCACAAAACCCTAATTATATGAAATCAAGAAACAATTTCATATAATTAAACATGCCAAATCCAAAAATCATGAATTTCATTCATGAAGAATGCCCCAAATATTATCCCTTGGAATTAAAAAATGATTCTTTGGAATAATCATACCAAAATATTAATTGTATAAGATTAATATGCCTAATCATATACAATTAATGATTTAAGTGAAATTAATGCCTAATTTCACACCCAAAAATACCAAAAATATTACCTAAAATAACATAATCATAGAATATATTTTCTGTGATTTTTAAGTAATTTTTCATGGATTTTTGCATGAAAAATAAAATAAAATGGAAAAAGAAATAAAGAAAATAACAAAATCAGAATTGGAGACAGTTCTGGGTACAATTTGGGAGAAACACAACACTCTGGGTACAAGTTGGGGGTTTCAGACAATTAAACAAGCCTCTGGACCCACCTGTCATACACACAAAGTATCTGTTGGGGTTTGAATGGGCACAGCACACATGAACCAACTCACTGACCTTATGCTTTGGCTCACGTGAACTGCGCTCATGAACTCACCCTCAGTTTTTTGCTGAGGGATGAGTCTCATTAAATCCGACAAGCGGACTCCACTCCCTTCGTTTCACTGCCAATGGGCCCCAGCACCCAGGCGACGCTTCAGCCAGCGAAAGAAAAGAAGGAAAAGAGAGATGAGCGCGGTGCAAGCGCTCTCTTCCTCTGACAGGTTTGAAATCAAAGCACGGTTCACGTGCACCCAACCCAAGCAAGGGAAACCCTTTGAATTTCTCTCTCTCTCCCTCCTTTCTTCCTCCTCGAGCTCCAGAGCTCAACTGGAGCTTCGAAAATGGAGTTCGGGTGTATGGTTCGATTTGGCTTAAACCATTCTAGGGACTCAATCTACATCCTAAGGGGAGTTCAATACCACAAACAGCATTGAAAATAGTAAAGTAAACAAGGAGAAAATCGAAGGAGAAAGTACCTCGACCTTGAAGGTGACAGGGCAATTGGGAGCTCGAGATGCCAAGCCAACACCTGGGGGAGCTCCGAGATGCTTCCACGACGCTGCCTGAAGTGTCAATTTGGAGTGAAAAGCACTCAATTGACAGGTGCACCACTTGGCACTCAAGTCAAAAACTCCAAAAAAGTCAACTTTGGGTCAAACTGAGAAGTTCATTCTTCTTTTGATTCAAAAATCCAGAATTTCTTAATTAATTCACCTTTATGACACCTCATGTGATGTTTTAAAGGGTTTAGAATAATTAAACCAGGTTTTAATCCATAGGTTAAGCCAAATTTGATTTTTAATAAATCTGAAAGGGCATTTCTGTCCAGTCTGGTAAAAATACAAAAAACATGCTTTCTGGTTATTCAATTAGCTTAAAATTTCATAGACATCTAAAACAAGTCTTAATGCATTCATTCACCAAATTTTACCATTTTTGGTAATTTCTGTGATTTTCTATGAATTTCAGAAATTGGATCTGTAAAAAAAAAATCAGAATTGAGTTAATTTTGGAATAAATGCCAGAAAAAAAGAAAAAATGAAATTAACTTACATACAAATGAAATCCACATGTAAGTCTAGTGTAAAACCTTTCTAAGACATACAATTGACCCAAATAAACATACTTAAACATGCAATTTGAGAAGAATGTGATGAAATCAAAGGAAAACCAAATTGGAAATAAAACCAGAAATGACCCAATGAGCATAAAGGACAATGCACATCTAAATTGATGAAATTGATCATCCAAACATGTTCAAACATGCTAAACGACACTGTCTGGAGGGTTAATTGGAAGAAAATTGCAAGGAAAAGTCATGAAATACCATTTGCTACCAATGCCCCGAAACCAGTTTGGTACCGAATGGCCAAAGCTGCAAAATTGATGGATTAAACTCAAATTAAATCTCAAAAACTTGTTAAACATGCTCTAGCGATGCCATATGACAAAGAAATCGAGTTAATTTATTAAAAATCAGCTCAAATTCCTCAAAATTTCATTTCAGCCAACTTCTCAACCGAAACCAAATGGTTACCCCCATCGCCGGCGATCCAGGCCGCCGCCGCCGCCGAGACCACCACCGATGGACTCCCCATGCTCCGACGATGCCAGCCATGCCTCCTGATCGGAGATCCGACGCCGGCAGGGCCTTGATCAGTGTCGGGAAGGATGAGCACGAATATTCATGCATCTCAAAAGTGCGAATCTTGATGAAATTCAAACAACCCAGAGAAGGCTTGATGCGCGCCAGAGATCCAATGGCCCAGTTTAAAAGATGCTTTAAAAACTGAACTTAAATTCAGATCTTGATGCATGGGCCCGAATCTGACGGCCCATATTAATCTGTTTTTGAAAATAAACTTTAAACACCAAATAAAAATGATTTCTCAAGCCCAAAAATTATGAAAAATATATCAAAAATCATGATTTCATTTATGAATATTTTTAAGACTAAAAAATGTCAATTTTGATTTTATTTTCCTTTTTTTTATTATTATAAATAAAAGAAAATTCAAAATATATGATATATGTACAAAATAAATTCAAAATACCAAATAGGATATTTAAAAATAAGTGAAAATTATGATAAAACAAATCAATAATTTTCAAAATAATCAAATTATGTATATTTTGATAAAACAAGTCAAAATATTCAAGGATAATTAAAATATGTCATAAACAAATCAAAAATATTTTAAATAATCAAATCATGCTATATTTTGATAAAACAAATCAAAATAATCAAAATAATCAAATTATGATAAAACAAATCAAAAATATTCAAAAATAATTAAATTATGTCATGTTTTGATAAAACAAATCAAAACATTAGAAATAATCAAATTATATTATATTTTGATAAAACAAATCAAAATATTCAAAAATGATTAAATATGTTAAACTTTGATGGAAGAAATCAAAAACATTAAAAATAATCAAATTATATTATATTTTGATCAAAATATTCAAAAATGATTAAATATGTTAAACTTTAATAAAGCAAATCAAAATATTCAAAATAATCAAATTATGATAAAACAAATCAAAATATCCAAAAATGATTAAATATGTTAAACTTTGATGAAACAAATCAAAACATTAAAAAAATAATCAAATTATGTTATATTTTGATAAAACAAATCAAAATATTCAAAAATGATTAAAATATGTTATATGTTGATAAAACAAATCAAAAATATTTAAATATGTCAAATATGTCCAATATTTGACCAAAACATGTCAAATATGCAAATATACCCAAATATTTAACTAAATATGTTAATAATGTAAATATGTCCAAATATTTGACCAAACATGTCAAATATGTAAATATACCCAAATATTTGACCAAATATGTCAAAAATACAAATATGTCCAAATCTCTGACCAAACATGTCAAATATGCAAATATGCCCAAACTTTTGACCAAACATGTCAAATATGCCCAAACTTCTGACCAAACATGTCAAATATGCAAATATGCCCAAACTTTTGACCAAACATGTCAAATATGCAAATATGTCTAAATCTTTGACCAAATATGCCAAATATGCAAATATGTCCAAACTCTTGACAAAATATGTCAAATATGCAAATATGTCCAAATCTTTGGCCAAATATGTCAAATATGCAGAGAAATCCAAAACTTGGTAAAACATGCTAACATATCAAATCATATCAAATCATGTTTCGAAAACGTTAAACTGGTAGTGCGCTTCAGGTTTAATGTGTCTCATTTTGGAAATTGATAAAGAATTATATGTTCTTGATTCTCCAATTTTCCCAGGTTTCGAATTGGTATAGCGCTTCAGATTCGGAATTTGGAAGGTCAATAAACTGTTTAGGATTATACGTCCTTGTCTTTGACATGAACCTTTTTAGAGATCAAACATCTCTGGTTCTTTGAGTATCGAGTTGGCAATGCGCTTCACATTCGAACTCCGTGAGATCAATAGGATTATACGTCCTCGATCTCTGATTTATGAGAAATTATACGTTTCTCTGACTTTACATTATACGTCTTTAGTCTTATTATCCAAAGTTATACCTTGGGATTATTTCAAGTATGCATTATAATAAATTGGAAGGGAGAAATAAAGCCACAAATCTGATGCATATATTTTGATTAGTTTAGCCCATTAATCAAAGGTTCCCGAGGCGAGAGCCGGGGTAATTAACGGCGGGGGCTTGCGTCCGTCGGAAAATAAAAGTTCCCACAATCACCTAAATAATAAGTTCTTGAGCGCACAAACACGCACAGGGATGTACCTGCACCTTCTTCCCCCGTGAGCGAGGACGCCGATGCCTCGCGCGTGGGCCGCGAAAAAGGGCCGCACACTACTTCAATTGCTTATCATATTTTTGCAAATTGAGAAATCCGGACTCAAGAATATAGACTTGATAATTTGGTGTGGCGTGAATATGGGCCTGACCCATTGTTGAATAATGCTACGAGAAAATCAGGCCTTTGTAAGTTAATTGAACTTGTGATGCGATATTAAAGCTGTAATTAATAACTGCTTCCCAAAATCTAAAGAGGCAATAAACGGACAAGCCTTCAGAACTACCAGTGGACGTGACATCTCCATCGCATCGAATACTGCTTTTTGTCCTTTGTATAAAAGAACAAAAACGAAGTCCAGTTAAAAGCCCCAATGCTTGGGACAATTAATAAGCAAGAAAATTGAAGTCTCGAAACGATCAAGCAAAATTGCCCCATCCCGAGTCCTGAGTCCTGACTGACAGAGCAACTCGCCACGCGCCTACATCCCCTGCTAGTCTTCCTCCCCTCCATCAAGCATTCAGGCTCGCCAGCTCGGTTGGTTTTCTCTATTTATGGAATCCTGAACTGGATTTGTCATCTGCCGATTGCCATTCCATCTCCTCTCTGAGCTGAAAAAACTCGATCGCTCATACAGCATGGCGTCACCCAACGCCGGCCCTGTGCTATCCTTCTTCCTCCTGCTATTCGCACTTGTCCTCAGCGCCTCCTCGGCCAGCCCCACTTATCCCCCGTTTCTCGGCCGATTCTCCCACCGTAAATCAAGGAACGGCAGCTGCAGTTCTTGTTCCTACGAGACCAAGCATTACACGCAGCAGTTGGACCACTTCAGCTTCATCGGAGACGCCCAGGGCCAGGGAGATTCCACCTTCCAGCAAAGGTACCTGCTGGGCTCCACTGACAAGCGGGCCCGCCCTGGCGCTCCCATCTTCTTCTACTGTGGGAATGAAGGGGATATCGTGTGGTTCGCTCAGAACACCGGCTTCATCTGGGAGATTGCGCCGCGGTTCAACGCTCTTGTCGTTTTTGCCGAGGTAAGTCTCTTTCTACTTCTGCTTCTACTGGAATTGTCACTGGATTTTGCATGTATGCTTATGAATATCCCCTGTGGACTGCTTCCAGTGTTGCATCCTATATGTTCCAATGGAAAACATTTCTAAGAACACTTTTTTATCAATACCACCACCAACATAAGAAGAATTAGATACTGTACATAACCGCTCTGTCCCAACTTATTTATGCTACTTTTGTTATTCTACTATTCGTAGCACCGATACTATGGCGAGTCAATGCCATATGGTAGCAAAGAAGCTGCATATAGTGGGGCAAAGTCACTAGCCTACCTCACTGCTGAGCAAGCACTAGCAGATTATGCAACCCTGCTTGTTGACCTAAAACACAACATGTCATCGGAAGATAGCCCCGTTGTACTCTTCGGTGGCTCCTATGCTGGAAGTAAGATTTTTATAGGAAATTTCCAGTGTGCCCCTGCAAATTGTTTTAAGATCATATCAATTGGCATAATGGGTAGTATGATGTGTGCATCAGATTTAATTGCAAATAGCACCCCATGTCCTTTATCCGTATATACCACCTGATTTTGCTCATATTTGCTACAAACAGGCACTATATTTTCTACTGGTACCTGACATTTGGTCAAGTGTGATGGTTTTGCCAGATAAGCATATGCTATCATTATTCCTCATACTCTTCTGATGAAATTGAATTAATGAAAAGGAGTGTTTGAAATTCTGGGTTCCGAGTGTATGATACTTCTTTTAATGGTTGGGGATTTAGTCCTTTCTTGCTCAAGTTTTCTTTGGTTTAATGACTGGCAACAAATTACAGTTCATGGTAATTGTAAATATCAGTAATGTTGCACATATTATACAATTGGTCTTAGTTTGCAAGAAACCCTTTTTCACTATATGACATGTTGTTGATCTTTATAGTGTTGGCTGCTTGGATGAGGCTAAAGTATCCACATATTGCTATTGGAGCTCTTGCATCTTCAGCTCCAATTCTTCAATTTGATGATATTGTTCCTGCCGACACATTCTATAACATCGTGTCAAATGATTTTAAAGTGAGTATTGCAAAACCTTAAATAGAAAAAGAATGTAGATATAATCTATTCGCTAGAAAAACTCATTGATGAAGAAAATAATAGTATAATCTATATATAAGCTAGAGTTTTGCACTTTTAAGTACATAAAGGGAACATTTCGCCTTTCATATACTGGCATCAAGTCAAATAGGCATCTAAAAATTAATTTTATGACTATTGTCTTGTATAAGCTGACTCATTTGGTTTTTTGTAAGAGAGAAAGCGAGAGCTGTTTCAACTCCATAAAGAAATCTTGGGATGTGTTGGAAGCTGAAGGAAATGACCAAAATGGTCTTCTCAAGTTAACCAAAACCTTTCGAATTTGCCAGTACGGGGCTTTTCATATATTTCTCTTTGTTTGTTTCTTCTATTCTTTTGTACTTCACTTTGTTGTGTACTAAATGGTACAAGTGGTATGTTATGGTACACACAGTACGCTGAATAATACGGGAGACCTTATAGATTGGATAGAGTCTGCATACAGCTACCTTGGCATGGTGGATTATCCATACCCTTCGAACTTTTTGATGCCTTTACCCGCCAATCCAATAAAGGAGGTTAGTTCAATTTCATTATTTTTTTATTTTTTGCATTATACAGTATATAATAAATATGCTTTTATATGTGCGTGCTCATTATCTGGATAAATTATTATATGAGGACAAGGTAAAAGGCTATTTAGCTGGACCAGTTTTACCTTTTCTCCCTTCTTTCATTTTGAATCCAATAAATTTGTGCTGTGTACTTTTGGTAGGTATGTAGACACATAGACGATGATTCTGATGGTAAATCTCTGGCAGAGCGTATATATGCAGGAGTTAACGTATACTACAATTATACTGGAAATTATACTTGTTTTGATCTGGATGATGATCCCCATGGCATGAATGGTTGGCAATGGCAGGTTGGCTTTGCATCTTTTTCTCTAGTATGAACTATGAAGTGAAATTACAATTGCTTAATGTAACTTTCATTCTACAATACTATTTCTCCCTGTTAATGTGGTCATTACAAATAACTGTTGCCACGGGACATAATTTTGCTTGTTAATTGTCTTAACAATTTCATTCTTTCCTAAAAGTGAAAGATTGTAGATGTAAACAACACTAGACTCTTAATTAGTTTTACCGTATTTAATTTGAATGTTGCAAAGTATACATTCGTTAACATTACCAATTTCTCTTTGGTGAAGACAGCTATTTACCTGGTACAATACATGTCAAGTCCTTGTAATTGATACCATCTCTTCCTCGAAGAAGCATTTGTAACATGTTCTGCCTTCAATTCAATAACACATGCCTAATAATTTCGACATGCATTAACAGGCATGCACAGAGATGATCATGCCACTTGCATCCAGCCCAGAAACAAGCATGTTTCGTCGATACGATTTCAGTCTTGCTGATCGTGAAAATGATTGTCGTATGACTTACAATGTGTCAATAAGGCCTCGTTGGATCACTACGGAGTTTGGTGGCCATGTATGTGATTAATTTGTTTCTTCCTTTTTAATTTTATGCTCTTTTTCTGGCAAATAACATCATGCTTTTTTCCTGTATGTGATAGCCCACTTGTACATGACCATGAGAATATCTCTCCCTGCATTGGAGTTTTCCCATAATTAAACGGCAATATTTTATCCACTTATAGTTAGCCTTATTGTCTTAAGCAATAACTAAACTGAATAAAGCCAATTGATTGGTGTTACATTTTAATTAATATGAACTAGCCTTGAAGGTACTTGGTTTGAATAAAATGAAAAAAAAAAAGAATGTTAGGTGCAACTGAGTCATTTGGTTGCCTGCCTTGACCTTTTTTTTTCATTGTGGGGTTTATTTGTGTTCAATACCCAAAATGATAGTACTTGTTTACACAACAGATGTTCGGTACTATTTGCGGTGTAATCTAAAAGGCCTGCATTTTTCAACCTCAGACCTCTTTTCTTCTAATTGTGTCCGGGCGCTTTCTCAATTCTGGATGTTTTATTCTTGAAACTTTTTTTTTTGGTTTTACAGAATATTAGTACAGTCTTGGAGAAATTCGGCAGTAATATCATTTTCTCAAATGGTCTCCTGGATCCTTGGAGTGGCGGGGGGTAGATCAGTTTAATCTTAACTTTTTCTTTGGACATTATGGTGCTTATGAAATATTTGTTTATTAGTTCCTTTTACTTTTATGCAGTGTTTTGAAGAACATATCTGATAGCGTTATCGCGCTTGTTGCTCCACTAGGTAGTATTCAAATTCCAAAATTACACCAATAATATTATATTCTTTTTCAACTTCTGATTTTAAAATGGATTTCTGAGTACACCCATGCTACGAGGTGGACTTGCTACAATTGAAAGAAAAAAAAAAACTAATTACTTTTGTGCCTCCTTATACTTATACATGCCTTCATCAATCTAGTATTATTTTTTGATCTAATAAGCTGTTGTATTTCTCTGGACTTCCACAACTGTAACCATGTGACGATTCTAACGTGGGCACTAAAATGGATGTATAGAGTTTATGATAAGTAGCATTCTGAAGGTTATTTATGAAATCTGTTGTTGTTGACAGGAGCCCATCACATCGATTTACGGCCATCAACTGACGAGGATCCTGATTGGTTGGTGAACTTCAGAGAAGCTGAAATTAATATAATCAAAGGCTGGTTATCTGATTATTACAATGCGATCGGTGCATCTCTCTCAGTAATTTCTGATGGATCAGAGCAAAACAGCCTCAGCAGCATCTAAAGGAGCCTTACAGTCACTAGTTTTGGCACTTTTCTTTATTGACTTGTGAATAATCTACAGCACCCTCGTATCTTTTTTATATCCGAAATAAGCAACGTACGTGTAAATTTAACATCTGTATGATGTTTAACTGTAGTTTCTTTTACAGCGTGATTCTAGTAGTTGTCGTATACCCGAACATACGACGGTGCTAATCAATCATGGATTAGCCTTGGAATTGAATCAATTTGACCCAATTTTGGAAAATTTGAGGAATTGGTTAAAATGGAAAGAGAAAAAAATTGAGAAGAAAGCAAAGAATGATTCTCTCTGTATTCAACAACATCCTCAAAGTACAATACATGTTCTATTTATATGCTCCGAACGAGGATATATCTCTAATAGAATTGGTTAATCAAGTTTTATGTGCAGTACTGTAACTGTTGAGCTGTTGCTACCTTGAGTCTCATTTAATCTCATTAGTGGGCTCCCCTTGTCAGGCCCACTTCCTTCTCCTCCTCCTCCTCCTCCGTCCCTTTGACTAAGTCAAAGTTATTCTCGACAGCTCCGCTGTTGCTGACAGTAGTCCAATCCGAAATGGTACAAATCGTTGCTGACAGTAGTCCAATCCGAAATGGTACAAATCCTTGCTGACAGTAGTCCAATCCGAAATGGTACAAATCATTGCTAACAGTAGTTCAATCCAAAATTGTACATTTGTACCGTGCTAGACCTAATCTATTTAATCTAGCAGTTAGCACGTAACGGATCGAGGAAAATACAACACGCTGTGCAGGATTCCTCCGTGCAAATGGTTCCCATATTCTATTTTTAAATGTGTCCAAATGCCCGATTTGAAATGTTCAATTTGATCTATATTTTAACATCTTTTAGGAAATCAAATTTGAATTTTGGAATTTTTAGTATTTTTCAGATAGAAAGAAAATCAATTCATTTGAGGATTTTGGATCATTCAATAACAACGATTTTCTTCTCATTTAAAAAAAACAACAACAAAGTCTAAAAAAATATAAATTTTGGTTTTATACAGATTTTTATATAGAGATTATATTGAATGGTTCGGATCAATTTTTTTTACTTAAAATTAGAAATTTGAAAAAATTACAGGGGTCCATTCATATGGTATGTTATAAATTTTACTAATTTAAAACACCACGTAATAGGAGATCTGTTGCATTTTTTAGTCTTCCTCTATTATAACTTTTTAGTATTTATTTATAATGTTTCTGTGTAAAAAATGTTAAATTAAAAAAAAAGAATTATAAATATTTAAAGTTGAAAGATTTCTCGCTAAAACAAAGAATTATTTTATCTCGCATGTGAAGTGGTTGGTGTATATGTTGTCAAGAATATGTACTAGTACCGAATTTGATCTATATTGTTTGCTTCGCGTACATGATTTTTGAAGCAAAACGAATATTTTAAATGAATTCTTAAAGTTGTATGATACGTGTGGACACTTTGTTTATAAAATTTGGGGTTCTGAAACTTGAGATATGAAAATTCAAACAAAATGAAAAAGAAAAATGAGGCGCCATATCAATCCACCTAGCGATTTCCTCTCTCCTGGACGGCTGGACCGGTATGGACCAGGCGCCACTCAGCTCCCTCGCGTGAAGACCCTACACCGCGTGTGGACCGATTCAAGAGTCGCTAGGTCGCTCTGTTGCCCTGGCCGCCGACTCAGCTACCTCAAGTCATCTCTTTATCTATAAACACCTTTTTAGACATCTTCTTCTCTTTTCTCTGCGGCTCCCTTTGAGCCTGTCGCCTTTCTTCTCTCCTCTAGAACGTTTGAATTATTTGAATGTTTGAATTTGTATCTTTGATTTGTTTTTATTTGTTGCATATGGAAGGCTTTTGAAACTTTCCATTCATTGGTATTCTAGTCCCCTCAAGGGCGACGTTAATAAAATAGGATAGAAGTGATGTAACATTAGCAACATAAGCTTCCCCTGTAGCTACTCATGTATCATTGTCATAGTCATAGCTTAATTAGATCAGGCACAACACCAGACAGAGCTAGGAAGGATACAGCAAGAAACTGATCTCCTGCGTAAGTCCTCTATTTTGGAATATGATTATAGTATGAATATTTTTATTATGCATGTTTAAGTTTATTTGAGTTATATTGTTGGTTTATGTGTTGATTTATTTCGTGTGATTGAACTGTTTGTGGTACTTGATATTGATAGAAACACTCTCACCCGGTCCTTGGCTCTTTGCGACGCTAACTCGAAATATCATAAAAGAAGAAAGAGAAAGCATCTGCGGGTGGATTATTAGAAACTTTTCTTCCGCCTCTGAGGATCGGCTATTTCTATTGTATGAATAGTTTAGTAATCTTATTAATAGTGTACAACAAATTAAAAGAGTGAGTATACTATTGATGGACACAAATGGATTACATAAATTAGGAATATAATATCATAAACATATCATAGATGAGTAAATCATGATACTATTATGATAACGTTGAAAATTAGACCGACATGAATAAACTTAGGTATCTAGTATACGATAATATATTAGAAACTAAGAGAAAGTTCAGAAAAGAAGTTCAATTCCGAGACTTAAGACTAGTTCCTTCCTTGGTTTCCCGATACAGCCTGTAGACAAGGCGCGGAGCATTGGGCAACAATGGAAAATGATGCGATATCTGCTCTAATAAAGAGAATCAGACACCTGCTCAACAGTGCTCTCATGAAGAGAATCAAACACCAGCACCACTGAGCTCTGATAAAGAGAAAGAACAAAGCAGCAATGCAAGCATTCCAGTTTGATGTGGGTAACATATATACTCACCAATAAGTATGGATTGATGAAAAACCAGGGCGCCAATCTTAATGAACTGCTTCCTCCACCATGAATGACAGTTTGAATTAAGTATCCACCTGTAATATCACTTATTTGTAGTACATCCTTTTCTTTTAAAATCTTATAGAGTCGATTTTCTCGTAGTTCATCTAGCTCATTCCCATTAGCTGGATGGTCTGATCAGTATGGCTTTCACCCATTGGATCTTCTCTTCTAGAATCTATTATCACGGCTTTTTCTTTCTACCTTGAACCAAATTCTGACTAGCATGCTTTACGGGGGATTCGCTTCCTCCCTCTTTCACAACCTTCAAAGGATATCGCAGAAAAAGGTGCCATCCTTAGTGAGTTGAAAGATGAGGATTTCTCCAGAATGCGGACTAGAGAACATTTATCAGTCGCACGTCATCGTCAAATAAGCAAGAATAGACGAAGTCTGGGCATGCCTTCTGCATCTGATCAAAGTATGCCATCAACAACCTCCACTGTTAAGCAACATGAGCCACTAGACTAACTCGATATTTGTGTGCCGCCCGAAGGCGATTGGAAAAGATGAAGACAAGTTTGAGCCATTCTCCATACATAGGAGCGAGTGGTCAAAATGGAAAGCGGACAAACGGAATTTTGTACAACTATTAGGTTTGGTTCTTTCTTCTGTCCCAAGTCCTTTCTTATACTTTTTTTTCTTGACTTTTATGTAACTTGCTATCTAAGCTAGACAAAGTCCGGGCCTGATTACTCAGGCCAACCCAATGTATATCACATAAACTAATGGGCTTAGGCCCAAAGTGATATTGTACGACAATATGATGACATATTTGAATTAAATACGGTACAATTGCTATAGTTAATTGTCAAATTCAGGATAATACCTCCAATCATATAAATCAATAAATATAACAAAAATGACCAAACATGTATAATTAAATATGACGATAAAATCATATACTTAGATGTCATATTTTATTGTATTTTCTATTCTATTCAACCTACATTTTACAAGTTTGACCTGTATTTTTAGAGTTCGATCTGCATTTTAGATTTCAGTGTGTAGACTTGAACACAGGCTACATAGGTTGCATTTTAGGATATAGGCTGCACTCTTACAAGTACAAGTTGCATTATTTAGGATTTAGATTTAAACCAAACCCCAATTCGGTTGGTTTAGATTATAGAAATGTTAGTTTATCAGTACTTTGTTCCTCCCTGCGGATCGACAACCCATAGTACTATACTATAGGTCATGCGCTTGCGACCAATTTGTGTTTGCATTAGGGCTTATGTTGTTAAGCTATCCACAACACATCATCTTCATTTATTGATCTTTTGAGTTTACGACATAAAATGTGAAATTTAATAGTAGTACATAAAGATTATTTTAAAATGTCCTTAACTTGTTAATTAAATAGAATCACTAATTTGATAGTATAAGTTAGTGCGTGGATTAATGTGATGATTGTATTTCACAAGTCATGTGACAATTGTTATCAGCTTAATCACACATATGCATATTGGAGAATATGATATTGGACTTAACCTTAAGATGTAATATTCATAATTGTACTAGTGTCATTGATGTTGCATGTGTTTTTAATTCTAAAGCATCAGATAATATATTTCCTATATGAGGAATGAGTGCTTGTGAGTATTATCTAACATTGATCATAACTGACAGTCATAGAGATTCTATCTCAGTATATATTTTTTGTACGGAGGGAATATATTGATCAAGAATGCCAGTGTCCCTCATATATGTCATTATGTGAGTGATGGTATCCATTGGTCACTTGATGAAATGGTTTAGTGACTACGTAAATATAATTAAGTGTTAGTTATTATTACTAATGTCATTTTGAGAATCAAGAGAATTATGAATTTGTAAGGATAACACAAACTTATCTTGGATTCATTAGGAATATCATGTGACAAAGAATTGACATAAGATAAATGTTGTTTGGGAATTGTGATAACGTGTGATACAAATCATCCGTGTCATCTGGGTAGGTGTGATTCACATTATTAAGTGCCGCTCATATCTTATAGATTAGAATAATTTTGACTCTACTGTCAAGTGATATAGATCTCGTAAGGTCACACAAAAAAAAAGTGAGTTAGATCTAACATGTGATGTTTGAGCAATGTCATGGAATAACAAACTTAACCGATGTTTGTTGGATAAATATCATTTTCTAAATTGGACTTTAAATGAAGCTGTTGTGGGCTGCAACAGGGTGTCACGGGTTGTAACACCGAGTATTCTGGGTTACAATTCATGGTGTTGTTGCGGGATGACACAAGGCACTGTGGTGCACTACGATAGTGACACGAGCCATAACAAGAGTTGTTATGGGTCACAGCAGGTTGGTTATGGGAGCAGTTGCGCTGAATCGGTCACTAGATGTGGTTCCTAAATGTAGGAACGCGCACAATGTAGGGAACTGAACCACACTCACCCACGTTCTGGGTGGGATGGGAGTGCCCAATCCCTTTCCCAATGCTCTATAAAAAGGGGTGCGCACCCAAAGTTTCAAATATCGCAGTTTCCCACGTCGAAAACTCTGTCGCTCCATTGTTTGAGTCAGTTTTGAGCACTGAATGCAACCGACTAAACATCCTTAGCAAGATTACTAGCTAGTGTCTAGCAGCTTTCAGTTGGATACTGACTGAGGGCTTCTACGTTGAAGCCTCGATAGTGCAGATAGACAACCACATCAGCATTGAGCGTTATTCTCCAACGAAACAAAGGTACAAATATGTTTATATAGTGAGTTTAATTTGATTTAACTACGTAAGTAGACCTTTTGATGCATTAGAATTTTTTTGAAATTTTCATTCCACCTTTGCATCTATATAATCCCACGCTACTAATATATATAAAGTTATAAACAATCATAATCATCCGATCCATTTCAACTTAATCATAACTAGTGGGTAAAGAAAGTTTAGGTATAAATAAAGTTTGAAGGAAATGACAAAAATGAAAAATTTCATTCCTTAGATGCTTTATATAATAGTATAGATATATTGAGGGGGACTAAAATGCAAAGTGTCGTGCAAGACTCAAAATCGATAATTTGAAACTAAAAATAATCGATCCGAATCGTTCAATATAATCTCTATACTAAAATCTTATAGAATGCCCAATTTTATGTTTTTTCAAATGTTTTTGCTATTTTTTTCAGAAGTGCAGAATATCAATTGATTTCAGGGTTTAGGATCATCCAATAATAACAAGTTTCTCCCCATCTGAAAAAATATCAAAAAATTTAAAAAATATAAAATTTAGTTTTTCACAAGATTTTGATATGGAGATTATATTAGATGGTTCAGATCGATAATTTTTAACTTGAATTTTTAACGCGTACGGATTCATCCGTGCAATATGTTGTATTTTAGTTTTTCTCTAGATATATTCGAATCTAGAATAAATCTTTTTCAAAAAACTTGACCTAAAATGCATGAATTTCATGATTCAGATTTTCAGGTTAATAGAAAACATTATTTTTTTCATGATTCAAAATTTGAAGTCAATATAAAAGTATTAATTTTAGAACATGCATAAAATGCGTACGTTTTTCACCCACAAAACTATATATTCATTGAACCAACAATGTATATTTCTCGATAGAGGAGAATATATATTCGTTCAACCAGAGATAGAAGGCAAAAAAATATGATAGAATGAGACAGAACATTTTATCAATCTTTATAATGTAGAATTTGCTGTTGCTAATTTGAAGACTTATCCTGGAATTTGGAATTTGGAATTTGGAATTTGGAATTGGAAGGGGTGCAAGGGATGAATATAAAATCAAATAAAACCCCGCGCAAATCTTTATTATTTCCTTTTGTCTACGCCCAGACCCAGTCGAACCTCTTTCTCCAGCCTTCCTCCTGCTCCCGGCCTAATTGTGAATTTCACATTTTCTCAAGTCCTAATTGCGAATTTCAAAATTCACAATTAAATTATTATTATAAGCAAGCTAGCATGTGATGTGACATATTATAGCTTGTATTCCTTCTACCTATTAGAATATATATAAGCAGCGGTGTTGTGTTAAACGCTTACACCCAGATGGAAAAGTTCTGTTGGTTTTAGTGGTGTGTACTGTACCTCACCGCTCTTGGGAACTCTTGACACCAGTTCCTTTCAAACGGAGATGACAAGCGAAAAAGGAAACAACAGCTTGCGAGTTCTGACTATCGAAAAAGAAACCAAGAAAAGAAAACCCAAATAAAATAAAAGAGAGAAATTTAAACCTTCTCTCCACTCTCCAAAAACAAAAAGGCTCAGTTCCAACTGGTACCAGCTCAGGTCCACAACCCCTCCCCTCGGTACTGATCTAGGGTTTCGTCCAGCGGACTTATGGCCAGCCCTAGACTTCTCTCCGCCGGACTACGAGGCGGCCTGGTCCTATCTCCGCTGCCCAACGGTGCCGGAGACGAGGCGATCTGGCGCCGACTGAGAGAAGCTGGCTTTGACGAAGAAACAGTCAAGAGGAAGGATAAAGCTGCTCTAATCTCTTATATATGCAAGCTTGAGGCCGAGGTAGCTGTTTCTTTTGTCTTTCTTTCTCTAGGGTTTTAGTTCTCCGTATGTCAGGGGGTAGAAATTTAAACCTAGAACCTTCTTAATTCGTTTACCACGGGCTAGCAATTTTCTGTTGCTTTGGTTAGTGATTGTAAGATGAAAATTAGTTGAAGAATTAGTATTAAAGATTGCTTCCTTTTTTGGTATTATTTATAAATTTAACAGGTCGTGTATAAAAAAATTCTAAATTTTGGCATACATGTAAATTTCAAGGTTTTCTAACATATGAATATGAAGAAACAGTGAATTTTCGACCAATAAGATGAGTTCCTCTGAAGTCCCAAGTACTTTGATACTTCATCAATGTTACCTAACTTTCATGTTAATCATGGAAATATATGCAAAGTTAACTTAGAAACTGCACTGGTGCACTCTCATCGTCCACATTTCTTTTTTAAATTGCAAATATAAACTACGTACATGGTTATTTAATTAGGATTTTAGAATTGACCATTTATTTATATGATTGCAGTTGTATGAGCATCAGCACCAGATGGGGCTTCTGTTAATTGAGAGAAAAGAATGGAGTTCAAAGTATGATCAACTCAAAGCATCGTCTGAGGCATCAGAGATTTCACACAAACGTGAAAGAGCTGCACAATCATCTGCCCTAGCCGAGGCTGCAAAGAGA
Source organism: x Bolboschoenoplectus mariqueter (assembly GCA_037678475.1). Taxonomy (NCBI): domain Eukaryota; kingdom Viridiplantae; phylum Streptophyta; class Magnoliopsida; order Poales; family Cyperaceae; genus x Bolboschoenoplectus; species x Bolboschoenoplectus mariqueter. The sequence goes on along the minus strand of CM075260.1, from coordinate 3,867,600 downwards.
GAAGAGTCCCTGAAGAAAGCATTAGGGATTGAGAAAGAATGTGTAGCGAACGTATGTCATCTTTTTTTTTTAATTTTATTTTTCATTAATATTTAATTTGATGATCATCATGGAGGAGGTTCTACTGTTATAGCTTTTTTGGAGAGTATTCCATACTGGCTGGTCCAGTAGTACCCATCAATTAATATGTTATCCTGATACCTGAAGCTACTAGCAATTCTTTTCTTTTCTTTTTGGTTTTTGAGAAAAAGAAGCTACTAGCAATTTCAGCAAGGCAATTTTGAAAAAGTATAATGTTGAAATCATTTCTATATAATCCAATCAGGACACCAAAATCACAAATAGTGTGTTGTATGCCATTTGAATGTTACTGGTACAATTTTCCTTTTATGTGTACATATTTTATTAATTTATGTATTCTATTAGGATTTAAGAGTACAGTTTTTTTTCTGTGTACACATTTTGTTAGTTTATTTATCTTAGTAGGATTTCAAAAAAGTAATGTAGTGCGCACGTTGCTGGAACAGTTCTTGTATACATGTTTATATGGACGAGTATGTGTTACTATCCTATAGTAGAACTGTGGAAGTCTAAATTCTTGTTGTAGTATTTAGGTTTGATTCTTCTTTATTACTAAAACTGTATAATTTTACAAAATTTGTTTATTGGTTTACTCGCAGTATTCCATATAAATTCTGATAATGCATTCCATATAAACTCTGATAATGCAGATTGAGAAAGCTTTGCATGACACTAGGGTGGAATGGGCAGAGACAAAGGTGTCGTATGAAAACAAGCTAGTGGAGGCACGGCAGCTGTCAGAAACGGCTCAAAGAAAACTCGATGAGGCCGAAGAGAAGCTTCTTTCAGCGAGGTCTCTTGAGGCTGATGCCAGTCGCACCCGAGATGCAGCTCGTCGAAGCATTCAAGATGTTGAGGCTCGTGAAGATGAGCTTAGAAGGCGTCTTGTTGCTCTTCAGTCTGAGTAAGTTTGCTTAGCTTACTAATATGCGCTAGATGATACCTTTGAATTAATGCTTAGTGCCGGATAGGTACTGGATTGATCTGGAATTTGAAATTTGTATTCTATTTTCTTTTTCTTTTTCATTTTCCTTTTTTAAATTGTTGCACCCTTTGTGTATAAATGATATTATAAGTCGGGATTTGCTTAATTGGCTATTTAAAATCATAAAGCGTATAGTATGTGTATAGTAGATTCTGATACTGCATCATGTTGACTGGCACTGCAATATTCCAGCTAAGTTTTCAGACTGACATCTTTACAAGTTTATGGCCAAAATTTCAATCATATATCCAAATATTGCATGAACTAGGTTTGGAAATGTATGGTATCCTTAATGCATTGAAAAATTGCAACTTTGGCTGGTTTATCCCAGAGTTGCTGGTTAACAGTGGATGCTATCATGTTTTTCCATAAATAAATTAAAATACGGCGCAATACAGAGCTACAACATTTGTTGTTGCATGTCATGTATTTGACTGTGTTTCTCAATTCTTTTTTTTTTGAGCAAAATTTCTCAATTCTTTTTTGTTAATAAATTTTTTGTACATGCATCTATTTTGCCCGCTTTAAAATCTCTATGCTTTTTATAAATAAAATCTATTGTTTATTTCAGACATGATGCCAAGGAGCACGATCTCAATCTCCAAAGAAAATCTGTAAGTGAAACACAAAAGTTGGTGCATCAACAGGAGGAGAGGTTAATGGAGAAGGAATCTATCCTCAACCAAAGAGAACTCTACATCCTTGACAGGACAGAGGGCTTGAATAGAAGGGAGAAGCAACTGGAGGCTCAGAGATTACAGCTTGAATCTGATAGAAGGGCTTGCTTGGAGGAGAAATGCAATCTTGACCTCAAAATAGCAGCTATTTCAACTAGGGAGGAGGTACTTGATATGACAAAACAAGCTCCTTAACTAACATGTAGAGGAGATTAGGAAGTTCTAAAGATTTTTAATTCTTTCAGGCTACAATTGAAAGGGAAGCATTGCTGGATAGGAGAGAGCGTGAGCTTCTCATTTTGCAGGAAACAATTGCATCTAAAGAACAGGTAAATGTTTTAGTGTTGTCAACTACATAAAGAATGAACATGTGACTTGAGGAAATAAATAATTTCTCTTAGCATGTAATGGAGTACTTAGTCTTGTGAATTTCCCTCTTTGTATAGGCAGAGATTGAGAGAATGACTAATGAACAGCAATCACTGTTGGACAAGAAAAGAATTGAATTTGAGGCTGAGTTGGAAAAGAAGCGCGCCTTACTTGACGAGGAGTTAGAAGAAAAGAGAAGCTCCTTTGACGATATTGAGGCGACCCTTAATGAGAGAATTAATTCAATCAATGACAAGGAATATTCCCTTGACCTCAAGCTTGCTGAGTTGGCAGAGAAAGAAGAAGAGCTGTCGAGGGAATCAAAACGTTTGAAGGAGCTTGAAGAGAGGTTGAACTTCATGAAAAGAGAACACAGCACGACTCTACAAGTCTTAGAAAAAGAAAGACATGAGATTGAAAAGATCAAGCTTGACCTTGAAAAGGAGAAAGCTTTTCTCAAGGAAGAGAGAGAAGACATGTTGCGAGCACAAGGAGCACTTCAGATTACTGAAGGAGAGAGGAATGAGCTTGCCGTGCTTGAGAGAAAATTGAAGGAGGAGATAGATAGCTTTAGGGCTCAGAAGAAAGAACTCCTGGTGGAGGCAGAGAGGTTACAATCAGAAAAAGAACAGTTTGAGATTGAATGGGAGATGGTTGATGAGAAAAAGGAGGATTTGGTGAAAGAAGCTGAGAGGTTAGAAAATGAGAGAAGAGTTATGACTGAACACCTCAGAGAGGAGCATGAAAGCTTGAAGAGAGAGAAAGAAGAGCTAAGGATTCAACTGAAAAGAAATGCTGAATCTCTTGCTCATGAAAGAGATGAGTTCATGCGCAGCATGCAAGCTGAGCATGCCAGCTGGCTGAGCCGCATGGAGAAAGAACATGCTGATTTTAAGAGAGATATGGAGCTCCAAAAAGCCGAGTTGCAGGAATCTGTGAATGCAAGGAGGGAGGAGGTGGAGTCATACTTGAGGGACAGAGAATCAGTTTTTGAGAAAAAGAGAGATGAGGAGATGCGGTACTTGGAGTCACAGAAAGATATAGTAGCTAAGCAATTTGAGCTTCTTGATGTTGAGTTAAGGAAACTAGAGAAGGAGAGAGAAGAAATTGCAGTTGAGCGGGCCCAGAGGGAGAAAGAGGTAAATGAAATTAAGGACACAATCGAAGTACTTAATGTTCAGAGAGAGAAGCTGAAGGAACAGAGGGATCTATTGCAGACTGATCGAGAGTCGATAAATCAACAAATCAAACAGCTAAATGAATTAGAGGCAGCCAATGAGGAGGCTGAGAGAAGAGCCTTATATGCTACTGCAAAATTGAGAACTCCAGTGAAAAAAATCAGGGAGTACAATAATTTAGATGCAAATGGGTTAGAAAAGAAGGGGAATGCAAATCCTAATGAGAGTTCTGGTTTGAAGTTGCTAGCAGCATCAAGCACGATTCCAGAAGGTTCCAGTTCAAAGCCAACACCTGTTTCGTGGGTCAGGAGATGTACGGGGGTGATATTCAAGCGGTCTCCAGGAAGTGCCCTTTTGGAAGCATCAGTTGGTGCTGCTGGAAACGGTGCAAGTGTTTCTGGGAGGAAGAGGCCGAGTGATGATGGTGATAACGTCAACGGTACGCCTTGTGAGCCTCAGTACAAGCTGAGAAAGAAAATGACCGAGAAAGATCAAAGTAGTGGTCTTTCGGTGGACCCCTCTGGGTATGTATCCTCTCTCTCTCTTTCTATCTCTCTCACAAAACATTGATGTTTTGACGGTGTTTAATTCTCTTTCTTTCTTGCTAATTAGTGAACAAGACAATGAAGGCCTTTTGCATGTTGGTAATGGAGGAGCCCATGATTCAGATAAAATAAGAACCTTGAGTTTGCATGCTGAAGAGGAGGTGGTGATACGTGAGTATGAAGAACCTCTAGAGGAAATAGCTCCTGTAAGTTATTTTGGTGTAGAATTCTGGCCAAAGCATACAGGTTCACTTACATAGTTTGCGTTACTGGTTTGGTGGCAAATTTATGGCCTTTCTTGGTTTGCGTTACATAGAATGAAGGAATAAGTTGTGGAAAAATCTCAAAAAAAGAAAGATTTATCTGGACTGTAAACCCTACTTCAAAAGCATAGAAAACACTACACCTTTGAGTAGTTTCCTGGAATGCAATCAATCATGAGCGATTTACTGTGGTAATCGTGTTGGCGCTCAATGGGTAATTGGAGTAAAGACCTACCCCTACCAAACTAGATTATTATTTAGGTCAACTGGATGGAGCTATATGTCATATATCAACATCCTTCATATTTGCTGTTCTGAATAATTTTGTTTGTTTATTAGGTTGAATGGGACCAAACTCCAATCAGAGGGAATCAAGATCTTGAAGGAGAAGGGGACGACGATGCAGAAGCCGAGATTGAACCAGTGTCAGTAAAAGAGAAGCTGTGGAACTTTCTCATTACACTTATAGCTTAGGTTTGTTGTGTGATAGCTGGTAGAGTAGGATTTATAGAGTTATGAGCTTAGCCTCTTGACTGTTTCTTTTTGTAAATCGGTCAAGCTTTATTTGCTTTTGTTGCCATTTGATATGTGGTTATTGGAGCGGTAGTTTTCCTGGCCGCTGAGGTTTCTGCTCTCTTTTTCTTGGGTATGATGCAGCTCAAGGTGATGTAAAGTAGTGCAGATAGAATGCTTGCTGTGTATCTTTTGTGCGTAACTACTGGGATGGGCCCAGTGCACATGGTCGGTTTGATTAAATCGTGTTACTCAAAATCTTGTTGTCTGAAAAAATAGTACATGTTGGATTTGCGAGTATGCTATGCCATTATCTGATGGTTATTTTGATTCTGTTGAAGTGCTTAACATATGCTGGTGCTCGGGTCCGGCTCCGGCTCCGACTCGTCTCCAATTGTACGGATTCATTGGAGAGGCCAATATACCTCTTAGATTTTGCCGCTTGGCTCATTTTCAATTGATACATTTATATAGATTTATATGTAAAGCGATTAAATTTTAGCAGTCAATAATTATATATTTTTACTTGACAAACAAATTAACAAACAAGTTAATCAATTATCCAATATGTTTAAATAAATACGTTGTTATTTGGAAATTAACACAAAAGAAAGAAAGGCGTATACCAAACGTTAATATATGTTATTTTTAAACGTGGGATACTTAAGAGTTATCCAACTTTATTCCCCGTCGAAAGCACGCCACTAAAGCTACACTAAATGTAAAATAATATGAAAATATCGTTATCCGACTTTGAACTTGATCGTTTCAAAGTTGGAATTGATGTCAACTCCAACTTTTCGTCCAGAGAAAATGACAAGCACAGCGGGTAAACGCCATCGTCCACCATTTTTCTACCTCCAGTGGTGACGTGCATATTCCACTACTCCACAATTAAGAATACAAGTGAAATCAACACAATTGGCTCACATATGATATGATATGATATGATATGATACGATATGACGACACTAACTATGTATATATCTAGTGCTCCCAATTTTACCAAACAGGAGAAGGGTACTACCATCAAATAAAACAGTTTAATATACAGCGTAAACCAGAAAATGGACATGTCCAGTATGAACTTACAGGAGGGCATTTAAATTGAAGTCCAGTCGTCCTAAAAAGTAAAAGTATAAATAAACACTTGTAGAATCAAAGATGTTTAACATCAACCGACCTCTCACTGTAATTCAGATAACTGCCTCTCTTTCGCAAAATCTTACCTAATTTATTTAAAGCATAGGTACCTCCAGTAGTGATAAATTCAGGTAATTTGCACTTCATTTATACCATCTCTCTCGCCAGATTATCTCATCATCCATCCATCCATCCATCCATCCATCTATGTATAGATATTTTTAAAAACCCATACGCTTAATTAATCCTTTCACACCTCCTTGTTGTGTGTATATATATATATATATGCAGATACAGCCACGAAACCCCTAAATCCAACGCCAACAGTTCACAAAGAAAGAAAGAAAGAAAGAAAGACCAAATTAAGATGAGCCCCAACATAGAAAGCTCCACACATGGAGTTCCCTTCTCATGGGAGAACCAGCCAGGCACCCCTCTTAGAGATAAAACCCTAATTTCGGGTGCAACACACGATACTGAAAATGATTTCCAGCTTCCGCCACCGCCATATTCAACTGCCGCCCCCAAACCGGCTGTCCACGGGATCTATGTCCCATTACCGCCGTGCCCATTTCAGCCGCCACAGAAGATTGCACCAACAAAAGGTGGCTCAGCAGAGGATGATGACCCATTTCTGAAGGCGTACTTGGAGTGCACGAAAAGTGCACGGCGGTCTGTGTCGATGAATGAAAGAAAGAAAGATTTTTGGCATAAGGTTAAACGTGCCGGGTTGAGAATCGGGCTCAGGCTAGCGTGTAATAGCAACCGGCATGTACGAGACAACGACATAGCTCCGGTGCCGCGAGATTTGGATAGTGATTAAGTTTATATATATGATCATATTAAATAGTGAGTCTTAATTAAGTGTTGCTGCAGATAAAGTTCTGGCGAGTAATTTCTAATTGTTTGTAGGTTAATTAAAAAGGCTTATATATATATATATATATATATATATATATGCTAGCTTAATTCAATAGGCTAGAGAAAAATTAATTAATTAGTGTGTGTGTGTGTGTTTGAGGAAAGTTGTATATGTGTGTTAATTAATTTGCTTTGATGAACATGAATTGATCCTATGGATCAGTGAGAGAAAATTAATACTGGTTACCAATTGGAGGTCGTCGCTCTGATTCTGAGGCTCTGAGCACAGACACAGTGTAGGAATATTAATTGATGATATTTTGTGTTGACCTCATCAGCCATCAGTCATCAGACAAACATTGTTGGGGCCTGATGCTTTTTTGTTATTCCACGCCTATTACACCATTGCCATCTAGGACATGCTGTGGAGGCAATTGTGTAATGTTGTGGTGCTTTGCTGCTTTTGAATTTTGATTTTTCTTTTTACCCTTGATCTTTTCCGTTTTGCAATTTCTTAATTTTGCGTTGGATCAGTCTTTTCCTCTTGCCTTGATGTATCTAGGACTGTGATTATGAGAATTCATTGCTGCATATAAATTGATATTTGCATTTTTCTCTTATGTTTTCTACTTTTCTTGCAGAAATTCCAAAAGGGATATATTTTCGATAACAGAGCTTAATAGAATCTTTATGAGGCCTGTCATGCATCTTTGTTGGGGGAGGCGGAGTCCATATCATGATCCTTTTGCTTAAATTGCGTAGTCTCATGACGATAGCAATGTCGTCTGGGTGGTGTAGTTGGTCATCACGCTAGTCTCACACACTAGTTGGTCATCACGCTAGCTCAGACATCCGACATCCGACATCCGACATCCTTTTTGTTTGTTGCAATTCAGCTGTTCGTACAGATAGATAGAGCTTAAAACCCAGAAAGTATAACTACTACTAAAATACTACTCACCATTCCTTCAAATCAATAAATTCCCAAGTTAAGAACTGAGCATGGCGTGTGGAGTCTGATAGAACTTGTTTTCCGTACTATAATTCCTTCAAATCAACACCCAATATTGTTTTATTGTTTGTCATAAAAAGACATGAGTAATTATCTTAATACTTTCTGTCAGACCTAGCTGTCCATAAATATTAAAACCTTTTTTATTGGAAAAATGATAATATTTAAACATAACTTCTCTAAAGTTAACTATGTTAATATCAATATTTCATACTAGTTAAAAAAACACAACAGTAAATATTAAAAAAATATTATGGTACGTAAATTATAGAAGATCAGTTAATCCACTTTCAGCAAGATGAACAAAAATACATACAATTTTTTTTAATATATCCAACCACAAAAACTATAAAAAAGGATTAATAAAACTTATTGATATAACATATACACACATTTTCGTATATATAAAACCTTAACTTAAATTAAAAAATAATGAGAAAACAATAGTTTGTTTTATAAATATATTTTGCAAAAAAATACAAAATATATTTGTTGAAAATTATATTAAGACATAAAATTTTATTTTTATATAACACTTGTTAAATACAATGCAAACAAAAAAAAATGTAAAATGAAATGAATTGATATATAGAACTAATTCACTAATTGTAAGTTTACTACAATGCAAACATAAAAAATGTGAGCCTACGGGCTTTTCCTTAAAAAAAACATATAAAATGTAAAATGGAATGGATTGATATAACTAATTGTAAGATTAGAAGACAATAAAAAATAAATACTTCATATGTACTTGATAAACAATGTCATGCAAATTAGATATTACCCGTATGGACAAAATATAAAAAAAAAATATAGTAAATAGAAGTACCAAAGATGTTAATATATTTCTGTAGGTAGAAGACGAACAAAAGTAAAAAGGAACAAGCGGATTGAACAAATGATGCATTCTAAGTTTCTGACTATCGTCCGAAGAAAAAGATACTAATATTTTTAATTAGGATGAATTTTATAAAAATTCGAAATTTTCTAGATAATTATTGGGACTAATAGATCCGAAATTTTTTAATATAAAAAAATAATAAATCGAATTAAAAATGTAAGAAAATGTGAGATAGATTGCAGGATATAGGTAAAACGGACTTGCCAGACTTGTTCCCAAAAAACTGGAACCGCGACTGCTAGCCCTGTCTTCGGGCTCTGGAAGCGGGCTTGCCAAGTCGCTCCCAGATATGTCTTTTTGACCGGTTTTGAATTTCTTTTGAACACCCCTCGGATAGTGCCTCCCAAGCTCTCTCCCAGGCCCTGAAAGCGTCCTTCCCACCCTTGCTCCCAGACGTCTCTCCCTCCCCACTTATCCGAAACCCTCCCACTTCTTTGAAGCCACAGTTGAGCAAAAAAAAAAACCCTACCCCACCCTTGCCTCCTCTCTTCCCAACAACCCCGCACACCACTTCTCGACAGATCCGAGATCCGAGGTCCATGCTGTGGCAATGTAGGTGCCAAGTTTGGTCTAAGAGCCACCCAAAACAAGTAATTTTTATTATTATTATTTTTTTCCGAAATGGTTGTTTGTTGGGAAATATTTGTTGATATTAGATTACAAATTGTAGTTTAAGTGAAGGAAGTATATTAAAAAATTTGTTAGTAATTAATTTGAATTTATTTGTGATATGCTTAGTTAAAAATTACAAATAGCTTAGTAATATTTTGTAAAATTAATTAGGATGTTATAAATATTCATTTGATTTATGTGAAAATAAATTTGTGGATGCATATTAAGAATTTATATTTAGTAGTGATATTTTAGAAATTTCCATTTAGTACTAGTATGTTAGAAAGTTTTTTAGTGATTTGGAATTTATTTGTAAAATATTTAATTAGAAATTGTTAATAGTATTTTGTAAAATTATTTAGGATGTTAGAAATATTAATTTGATATGTTAGAAATAAATTATTTATTTAGGATGTTAGAAATAAATTAGTGGTGATATGTTAGAAATTTTCATTTAATAGTGCTATATTACAAATTATTTATTTAGGATGTTAAAATTTTTCATGTGGTTTATGTAAATTGGTTTTAAAATTAATTTTAAAAATTTAATAGTGCATATTTTATATAATTTATTTTTAATATATGTAAAATCAATTTGGGAAGATTTAGGTATTATGTACGAAGGTTAAGATTGAAGTTATTGAATGAGAATTCTTTTATCTAATACAATATTTTATATGTGTCTTAAATAGTTTGAGAATGACAAATTTAGATCCAAGTGACACTGACATCATACCTGAGGATCCGAATGAAGCATATAATAATGACACAATCGATCAGGAACCCATTTCCACCTTCCTTGGTATACCGAAATGCATGTTTAGAGTGGATGAGTTGTTCGCAAAAGTAAGTACACACATAATTCATGTTTATTTAATTTGTTTGATAAATCAGAATACATGTGTTTCTTTCCCAATCGTATTATTTACAAAATATTTTTATATATTACAGCCTAAGGATGTGTTGTATTGTCTGGCATACAGACCCGTTATTCTATTCAATTCTAGCTGCCATCAAGCATTGAAGAAATTGGGTCTGTATAAGCTTTCACATGTGCGATATGCAAAATTGATCACATATTAATTACTGCGTTTATACAGCATTGGAATCCATAAACTCACACATTTCACCTGCCATTTGGGGATGTTACAATGATCTTGCAAGATGTGAGTTGTCTGTGGGGTCTGCATATCAATGAGCTTCCCATTGTTGGACCTAGTGATCGGGATACTACCAAACTTCTTCAGAAGGGTCTTGGAATTGATCTTGATAGTCATGTGCTGTAGTTGGGGTTTAAGATTGGGTTAAAGTAATTGCGAGAGATTTTTTCAAGCTTGGATGCAGGTGCATCAAATGAGGAGGCGGCTCGATACACACGGGAATGTTTGTTAGATTTTTTCTGAATTGTGATTTTCCAGATGCATCCAAAGATAACGTTCCGGTGATGTACATGAGATTCTTGCAAAACCTTGAGGACCCACCGGTATACAATTGGGGCGCGGCGGTGCTTGCATGTTTGTATCGAAATCTGTCGAGTGCATGTTTGGCCCGTAAAAAAAACAATTATTGAACCATTGTTATTGCTACAGTATTTGGCTTGAATCATTGGAAACGGAGCTAGTAAGTGCAATCCCAACATCCCTTTTCTCCAATTTGGTACCAAACATATATTGAAGAATTTCATGATTCGAATCGGATAAAATAAAAAAAATTTAATCCGATAACATCTAAGATCGTTCTATTATTACTAATTTATCCATGTCGTAATCATATACATATTCTTACAAGAGGGAATTTTATATCATACATATGATCTTTTTAACGTAGCTTGATTCCTCTAAGGTTCACCTTGAATCTGAAATAAGAATGGTGTCGAATTCATGCTAGCGAACTCTCTTCCGCGTCTAGCTCTTCACCCGTCTATTAATCGATTGTATAATCAATCGATATATATATATATATATATTTTAGCAAAATGTTTTGGAGGAAAAACTCTAAACTCACTTGAGAGAGAGAAAAGCCATACCTGATGTATATAAAAGGAAAAGCCATACTCTTTAAATTCATATTAAAACATGAACATAATTCGAAATAGTACATCAACTTCTGACCTTTCGTTACTAAAACTATCATAACTTTCTGTAGGGAATTTCAAACGACTTGAAACTTTCACCGTTGGATTCTAGATTCGGAGAGTTACATAATTCATAGATCATACGCCCAGATTGGTTAATGTTTGCCCCTTCAAATGCTCATTCAAAATTGCCTTAAAATCTGTCCATTTTGTAATCCGAATTTAATTGTCATAATTAATATTTGTTTGGGCTTATTCTCTTCTCAATTTGCTAAAATATATTTTGGGGGGCTTGGGCTTGGGCTTGAAATAAATTTATATTTCATAATATTCACATATTATGATATGTGTAACGAATATTATTCTCACAATATATATTTATTTCCCTGCTAGTCAGCCACATCATGTGACATAATATTTATTTCTTGTTTCCCATTTAGTTGGTGTGACCTATATTGAGAATCTATATTATATTGGCAATGAAATAAAATATTTAATTTCATAAACTATAAGCGGTATTCTAGCTATACATTACAACTACCCAAATAACATAAATATTTAGTAATCCTTTTATGAAATGTGATCCTTACAGTAATGTAACATTTATCATTACTTGTGTCCATTTCTTACCTTATGATATTCTGATTAATATACAAAGTAGGACTGTATCATCTTTGTATTATAATCATTTCTTAATCTCTATTAAGCAAATTATAAAATTATAACTGCACTTTAGTTATATTGGATCTCTTTATAATTCTACTTTATCAAGGGGTCCAAAATATCATTTCTCATTATTAATGAGTGGCAATGATGCTATTGACATATATCATTTTCCCGCACAAGTTACATATAAAGAACTATTATTTTATCACAACTTTTTGCAAGTAGCTTTTAATAATAATTACGTTGTACATTCCTCATGTGAAAATAATATGTTTCAATCTTGAAATCAGAGACACGATGAAAACATTAATGACACTAACACAATCCATATAATGTTTCATCTATTAGGTCTGTTCAATATATGAAACATTTTATATATTCGTGTTATTAAATGATAATATTTTATCAACGTTTGCAGAACTACAATGTATTTTTAATCAACACGACAGTCTTATATGTCATATTAGTGTTTTTTTTGCTAATATGCAAGATCTGTGAACATTTTAGTGTTGTATATTTATTTACTTAAAGTTCTGCGGTTCAAGACCAAGTACATCTTCTTGAACACTTCTAAATATAAATATAAAACTCATGGAACAAAATGTAAAACACATTCAATTCATAAATATAACATATATAAAAGATAATTAACAAATGATAACTTTTAGAACACAAATCTAACATATATACGATAATAAAATTAAATCTCAGCTCTAATAACAAAAATTCTACACAAAACAAAATCTTAAAATAATAACATCATCCAAAAAAAGCAATTTAATTAAATAACCATCTAATTAAAAATTTAAAGAACATCACAACATATAAATAAAATAATGTCTTAAAATAAAATCACAATATATCTTAAATAGTTTAAGAAAAAATACATTTTATAAATTCAATGAGATTCAATAATTTCCTTTACCAATAGATCAGCAACCTGGCATGGGAACTTAAGTGAGAACAAGCTTGAAGACTTGTTGGGCTTTATCGAAGCCTTTGTGAGTTGTCCACCATCAATTCGCAATTCATGCTTGTCGACTTCAAACTCTACTGGAGTGACATCGTTTGACTTGTTCCTTTAAAATTAAAAAAGAAGAACATAACATTAATATTCTTATTCTTTTAAACATAAAAACTAAATTGATTAAACATACCGGCTTGCACATTTGATTAAGTATAGTGCTTGGTTGTGTGATTAATGGCGTCACACTGAAAACAATATTACAGACTCATTTTTCCTTTCATGACATCCATCGTCATTAATAAATGCTTCGACTTTTTCCTACTTTTTTCATGAGTTTTGATGAGATATGATTTTGTCTCCATTATATTTAGGTCAATCTTCTTCTATGCCAAAAACCTCGAATTGACCCTCCCTTGTGCAGACTAATGCGTCCATACTGTAGTACCGATATGTGTATATATAGAGATTAAATTTCTGAACAACACACTGTTAGAACATACTTACAAGCAATACCTGTATTTTTGTGACACATTTACCTTTGGCCACCACCTCATACACACTGTCATCCAAATCAGTTATTTTTACCTCATGTCTAGGTGCTTGGTCTGCCCTTTTTTTCAATATTTTGATGACCCTTCAGAAAATAACTTTTCATTTTGTGCCAATTCTCATTCACGCAATCTTCTATTATTGAACCACTCTAGAAGCTTGTAGTATGTTTCCTTCACAATTGCGCATACTGATAAACCACGAGCTTCCTTGAAAACATTATTAAGGGACTCGACACCATTACTTATCATTATGTCCTATTCATGCCCTTAATCATGACATAACGACCATTTATGAGAAGCCTTATTCTCATTTAGATTTGTTTCATTTTTTTCCAATACCTTTTAAATATTCTGCTGCATCTGTACTCCACCCATAAACTTGTTTAAAATCGACTCTGAATTTCCATGGATTATTTTTCCTGCATGCCTTTTTGAACTATTCAATTGTAAATTTATTATGACACTTTTTTTACAAGTTTTCGGAAATAAGTTATTGGAGATTTTCAAAATTGGGTGTATTTTATTTTGAAAAAGTAATGTTGAATTTTGAGACTTGTATGGCGTCACAAGTTTGACACATGAATGGTCACAAGGTGGTTTGCATAGAAAATCTTAAACTAATGGAAGATGCTAAGTGAAATAGCATTTGAGGCAAATAAAGTCGGTAGTAGTGGATAAACATGCTTAACTAGCATGAGTTGGTATTAATCTTGCTGTCAAAGAATCAAATTCAAAACCGACTTGATTCATGTCGGTATTGAATGTTTATAAATACTTTGCATGTCTTGATTTAAGATACATCATATATATCAATACCATTCAAAATTTCCGAAATCGAGTTATATAAGTCTTTTTATTTCTTCGTCAATTTTTTATCAAATCCACTTGTCGTAATTACTACAAAAATTTGTACAGTAAATATCCAATAATTCTGTCAAATCTCTAATATTGTCCGGATTTGATTTCGTTTGTACATATGCCATCAGACAGGCTTTAGTACCCCAAGAGGATATTCATTGTACCAGTTATTCATTTGAAACCAACAAATTTCTTATAAAAGTTCATCTCACCAACCAACCAACACCAATATATGTTGTGCACATAAGCGGTGCACTGCTTCATTTACCTCCTCGTACCAACTATATCTAGGATTCTGAAAAAAAATGTTTTATTGTTGTGTGCCGATCAGATATGACGCATATTCTTTTGTTATCTCTAATCACCTCTCGTCGTAAATATTTCATAAATCATCCTTAATTGGAGATATCTTCTTTCTCAATGAGTCCAAATGCAAGTGATAAAAGCTGGTTCTTAATGTCATATCCAACAACAATAAGAAACCTTCCTTGATATCTACCTTTAAGAAATGATGTATCTATGCTTATGACAGGATCCGATAACGGAATGCCTCAATGCAAGGACCAAAGTCTCATTCTGTACATTTGAACTGACGAATACCTGAGCATGACAAAGGGTCAAATAAAATTTGAGCTTTAATGCCAGGATTTGGCATAATAATGACATTTAACAATCGAGGCAATAATGCATATGAACACGATCAACTCCCAAACATGTAAGCAACAACAATTTACCGGGCACATCATAACTTGTTGTACTTTGGATTAACGCTCAGAAATACTTTTCTGGCTAATCCACAGACTTGATTAATTGAGGGAGAGATTTTTTTTCCACATCTTCGCCGATGATATCCGCCATCATCTTGGAGGTCAGTTGAGCATGACCAAATTCTGACAACCGTTGCCCTACAAATATGTTTGTAAGGGCATTTTTTAATAGCCCATGCGTCATCAGCTCCCATAGGAGTGGTGTACAAACTCCATTCACAATTGCGATCTTTGCATTTCAATCTCAATTTTTTTTATTGCTGTCTTTCACTTCAAACTCTCGGTTCTTCTCAATATGTCATCTAGATATGACAATCTGAAGGTGTTTTTTCGATTGAAAGGTTTAATCCTCAACTAAAGGACCATCAACCGATACCTTGATTTCATAAATGTTAATATTTGCGGGAATCCAACTCAAAAAATCATGAAAATTGCTAGCTAGATGAACCGTGCCTCGACTTTTAAATGAAATGTATTGCTCTACCTGACTCATATTGGTTACTACCGGACCAATATCCTCATCGTCCTTATCACCCTCAACATCCTCCTCATCTTCATCATCATCCTCCTCATTTGAGGAACCATTACTCTCATCCAATTTCACATTGTACTAATCATCATCATCATCATCCTCATCAGTGGGGATTGAATTGAAATTTGTTATTGTTTACCCCTAAAAAGAAAAAGGGTATAACATATAAAAATATATATACATGTGTCTGTACAATAAATGGACCAAAAAAAGAGGGGAAAATTCGCAATTACAGAACAACCATTCAAAATCCAAGCTCATATTTTATGAAATTCATGAAATATTGTGTCAAACCCAAGCCCAAATCATATTTTGTGAAATTCAAATATTTCATAAGATATCATGCTGAAACCTATATCCCAAAATCATATTTTATGAAACTCAAATATTTCATAAAACATCATGCCGAAACCCAAATCCCAAAATCATATTTTATGAAACTCAAATATTTCATAAAATATCATGTCAAACCCCAAATCTCAAAATCCAAATTATATTTTATGAAATTACAATGTTTCATAAAATATCGAATCCAAGATCACATTTCATGAAAGTCAAATATTTCATAGAAATGTCATACCAAAAATCCCAAACCTAAATCATATTTTATGAAATCTAAATGTTTTCATGAAATAATGAACTCAAATCATGCTTTATGAAATTAAAATGTTTCATTGAAACATGTGACCACATTACCACATCAACAAATGTGCTGATATGTCAATACCACATCAGTAAAACTTGGTCAATCATTAGCCCAATCATCAACCTAACCCCTAACCTTAAGGTTTAATTAATTAAACTGAGTGATTTAAGCTTAATCTCCTCGTTGACTGGTTATTACAATCATCAGCCAAATTATCAACCTAATACCCTTATTATGCTAACTATCAAATAGTTAGTTTAATTAATAAGGTTATCTTACGTCATGGTTAATGGCCCTATCCAGTCTAAATGGTAAGTGGCCCCTAAATAAAGAAAAGGAAGGTGAGAAATGCACCTGGAGTTCGTGAACCACATATGAGACAATACCCTTGGATCCTAGTGAGTCAAGCCCAACCAAATGAGCAGCTTATCTCCTTCCCTTCCTTGCTCCTCTCTTCTCCCTTTTCTCCTTAACCGCCTTTTGCTCTGAAGAGGAGGAACGACCCAGATAAAGGAAATAAGAAATCGGCATGCCACCTCTGAGCGACCTCTCTAGTGTCGTGTGCCGAGGGGTAAAGGCAAAGGGTACGGCCAGCAGGCAAGAAAGCCAGACGCCAGTCTAAAAGGCCGTCCTACCTATCTAAGGTCGTGCTGAAGCCAGAGATCCGATGTTGCAAACCGAAAATTGGATTTGGTGGTGTGTCTCCCTTGATTTTGTATTGCTTACTGTCTCGCCAATTTGGAGGATGTACCTCTCAACCCATGCACCCAGCAATAGATATAGGAATCGGTGAACATAAAACTGGCCAAGTGAAGAGACAAAGGAATAGTGCTAACCCAAGTTTGTTTGGCATGAGGAAAAAAGCAATGAAAAAAGGGGAGTGGAGGCTCTGCAACAGGCTAACTTTCTGCCTCTCTTCCTTTCATATAGTAGACAGAAGAAAAAGGGATGAAGAAGTACAACTTCTATTTTGGTGAAAAGGTGAAATCTGAAAAAAAGGGGGCATGTGATCTTGTCACTTCATCAATCCAAGTCACCAATGGTATCCTTTCTCGGAACCCTATTTAAACCCCAAAAAACAGACCCTCTCAAGGGGGGAAAAAGAAAAAAAAAGAAAGAAAGAGAAAAGAAAAAGAAAAGGGGCCTGAACAAGCTAAAAAAAACTGAGAATTCTCTCCAGCCTCTGATACTAACTCTTCATCTCTTCCTGAAATTATACACTCCAAAAGCTCGGGTTTGTCTCAAGAAGAAGAAAAAACTGAATAACCCATTGCCGCTAGTATAAACACCCTCAACCATTCTAGGTATAGAGGTTAAAAAGTAGATTCAGTACTGAAGATGTGAAGCTCAATGAGAGGCATTGACTTGACTCTGGGATGGGTCGCTGATCCTGGCACAATTAGTACCAGGATTCAGGACAACACAATCTGTGCATATTGAACCCTCTTTAGAGTAATTTCAATCCTCACATGGAGTTGTATCTGGGATTTTCTGGGCCATGTGAAGATATGTTGGCTTTACAGTTGTCTCTTTTGATTTGCTATAAAAAAATGAAATTAATACAATTCATTTTGGTTTATTTTTTTTAGATAAAGAAAAAAACAATACTGTGATGTTGGTTCAAGAGTTCCTGCTGTTTTTTTTTTGCTAATTTCTTCCTTTCTTCTTTCTGTTATTGGTATGAAGGGACTAAGCCCATGAATACTGAGGTAACAAAATTGTGTTAGGCCATGGCAAGCTCAGAAGAGCATTGGCTTGGTGCTAGAATTGGTTCACCAACTCTGGATGATCATTTGCAGAGCTTGGAGGAGTACAATCCATGCGCCTGGACCTCTTCTAGGATCATTCCAATCTCTATACCAAATTGTAACTTGATAATCGATAACGTGAAGACGAATCTCAATTCAGAAACTCTAATATTTTTCTATTTCTTGTTTATGGAATGTACAACAAAGGACTGGTACAATCCGTACTAGTTCACAAAATTGATCCCTATCCCTTGTACAATCCGTATTTAAGGGATAAAAAGAAACAAACATTGAGACGACCTTTGCACAATCCGTGCGAGGCTTCGAAATGTCGAAACACCTGCATCTGCACAATCCATGTAATGCATGAAAACAGTAACGGGTACAATTCGTGCTAGTTCACAAAACTGATCCCTATCCCTTGTACAATCCGTATTTAAGGGATAAAAAAAAACAAACATTGAGACGACCTTTGCACAATCCGTGTGAGGCTTTGAAATGTCGAAACACTTGCACCTGCACAATCCGTGTAATGCGTGAAAACAGAAATGGATACAATCCGTGCCAGTTTAACACTCAGGGCATAATTCACTCAGAAAATCAGTGAAAATTTTCCGCTGTTTCAAACTCCACCAAACCTTGCCAGCATATAAATATAGTCAAAGTACACCTATGAACCAAATCTCACGATTTTTTGAAGTTTCTATGATTTTGTATGAATTTTTGAAGTTCAGTTTGAAACCGAAAACTGGATCAGCACACATAACAGAAAGAACAAAAAAAAAGGGGAGAAACTGTACATTTCTGTAAATTGGACCATGTCATATTATTTTATATTCTAAAACTACATAACAAATAGTGCATATCCTCAAAATTTCATAGAGAAATGAGTAGTTTAGGGTCCCCGAATTGATTGAATCAGAAGAATATTAAAATGATCTCAGATAAAAAGGTTACCAGCACTGGGTACCCTCTTTCCTCCCTCATTTTCATTTTCGTATAAAAGCGTGATTGAAGTTGACAATATTTAAGATTATATACCCATTGAGGTCTATGCAAATTCCTAGCTCATTTCAAAGTATGTAAATACGTTTAAAATTCAAATCAAAATTGACATTTAACCAGTTTTCTGCACATCTTCAGATTTACCAGTATCAAGTAGCACTTTTCATCCCTTATTTTCTTTTTCCTTTTGAATATGAGTGGATGACGAAAATTGATATCCTTTGGGAATACATGCCAATGTAGAACTATACGGGTTTTGAGCATATTTTGAAATGTGTACATGTGTTAAAAATGCAAATCAAAATGGATAGTTGGTTTAATAGATATATTCAAATTGCTGTACATTTGGAGTACTTGAGCTTAAATCAATTCAAATCCAATTCAAACCAAATCCAAATGAAAGCAAACTCAAGTCAAATCCAAATTCGAAAGACGAGTTAGAAATTAAATCCAAATTAAAATCAAATCAAGACTCATATTAAGTCCAATCAAATCCAAATCCAAATCAAATCAAATTCAAATCAAATCCAAATTTCAAGATCGAATTCAAACTCAAATCAACTTCAAATCTAAATCAAATTTAACTCAAGTCAAACCAAGTCAACATGAATTGTAAACTGGCATGACGCTTCATGTTTATAATTTGGAAGATCAATAAGACAAACAAAGGGGCAAAATCCCTTGTCTTTTGATATTCACCTAAATTATGGACTGGCATAGCGCATCATGTTCATAATCTAGAAGACCAGTAAGACAAACAAAAGGGGTCAAATCCCTTGTCTTCCAATCAACTCCAATCGTGACAGTGAAGTCAATCAATCTCACTCGTGACGCAACAGTCAACTAAGATCAATCGTGACGTAGCAATCAACTAATATAAATCGTGACGTAGCAGTCAATCAATTTAAATCCTGACCTTGAGGTCAAATATTTATTTGTCTCGCCTGTTATTGAATTCGTTTGCTTGATCTTAATCAAAGGTTCTCCAGGTTCATAGCCTGAGGTAATTAACAGCGAGGGCTTGCGCTCGCTAGAACTTAAAAGTCACCACAATCACTAAAGCCTTTAGGTATGTACTCCAAAATGTACCTGAGGGTAACCTTGTCCTTTTTTTTTCTCTCATCCGCAAAATACACATAAATAAATAAATAAATAAATAAAAAACAAATATATATATATATATATATATATTTTTTGCGGGAGAGCGGGAAAAAGGGTCGCACAATTATACTCGCCGGCCTATTGGATTCTAGTAAAGGATTTGTAACACTTGATTGCTAAGATATCACTCGTGGGGCATTGCTACTACTCAGTTGGCTACCGGCAAATAATGCATCATTCCAATCACTTAGCATGGAATTCAACTTAACATATCATTCAACCATTTCTATTTTCGAATATAACATCTCATAAGCTATCCTCCACGAGCTCTCATCATATACCGGCATCACATTAAAAAAATATCTCATTTGTCTAATATTAACTCGACATTGAATTTTCATCGAATATTGAGACTCCACAACCTGTAATCCTTGATATATCATATTTTTCATTTCTTCCAAGATTACATTCTCACTATTTTCACAAGCCCATGAGAGTGCTCTCATGGGCTTGTCATTTCCTCCACAACCTGTAATCTATTTTCGAATATAATCATTGAGTATTGAGACCCCTTATATATTCTATATCCGTACATACATTATGAGTTATCTCATCATTGAAGTGGATACATATTGAAATAATTATCACCAAACTACAAAATAAAAATCAAAATAGTCATGATTTTTTCTCTATCATTTTTTTAATTTAGCATAACATTAAAAAAATTGTGAACATATATTTTTATTACAATGTAATAACTTTTTTAATATATTTGTCTTAATTTAATTACTATATTTTTTTTTTGTATAAAACATTACTTTTCTAAAATAATTTCTAATTATTTTATAACGATATTTTCATAAAATTATTTAAAAAAACTTACCTCAAATTTAAGTAAATATAGCCTGGACGATTCAGATCTGTTGGCAAAATTCTCCCAGATTTGATATTGATGATTTTTTGAAAAGATGGGAAAGCTGGCGGTGCAAAAAGGAAAAGAGAAAGAGAAAATGAGGGTTTTGGTGAAGTTTGGGAGCGGAGGTGGGAAGCCTGCTCCCACGCTCTAGGAGCAGGGTTGGCAAGCACGTCCCAGGTGCTAGAAGCGAGGTTGGTAGACACGCTCCTAGAACGGTCAAATGGTCCAAACAAATTCAAATTAAATGCACCTCTAGGAACGCAAGTGGTAAGTTCGTTCTTGAGCTTTAGGAGCGGACTTGGCAAGTCTGCTCCCGGAGCTAAGAAATGAGATTGACAATCACGGTTCAATTTTCTGAGAATGAACTTAGCAAATCCGTTTTATCTATATCTCACAATTTGCATCATATTTTCTTATATTTTTAATTTGATTTATTTTTTTTATATTTAAAAATTTCGGTGAATAAATGGCCCAACAAATCGGCCCAAGAAAATTGCCCCCGTTTTTTATTTTGGGCTCCCAGCAGGCAGCTTCTTAGAATTGACGACACTTATGCATACGTATGTACGTCACGCTGCCCCCGATTTGATCATCAAATACATCCCAACTTTAATGAATCTGCCTATAGGATAGGCGTTATTTATTTATTTGTCCCAAAAACAAAAAAAGAAAAAAGAAAAAAGAAAAAAGAAAATTCAGAGAAATCAAATCAAATCAAATCTGAAGACTCATCACATCAGTCGCAACTCGCAAACGAACTAAAAGGAAGGAAAGGAGGGAGAACCGGCGTAAATCCAACATAAGATTAAGGTCAGTCTCTTCCGATTCCGATTCAAGCCTTCTTTCAGTCGCTTTGGGAAATCGCGCAGTAATCAGATCGTGAGCTGCCGATTCATAGATTTTCCCAACCATGCTAGCAACGCAGCAATGGAGTTGGACTCATGCTTAATTGCTTATTGCTTGCTGTCATAGAAGAACATACAAGGTCCTAGTTTTAGTTTTAAGTAAGGTACAGGTACTCCATGAACAATAGATTTCGAGGTAGAGGGGGGGGGGGGGGGGGGTTGGGATTATTAGGTAGGAGATCTGCTTTCATTTCGCCAATAGCTTATTTGGATTCAGTAATTAATTTGCCTTCATTTTGGAATCCCATACATTGATTTGTCTTTCCTTTTCCCCTAGGCTTGAAATCCTTCTTAATTTGTAAAGCTAGCAGTTTTTGTCATTGATATCTAGACTACGGCCAGCTTGAAAATAGATACCCAGAGTACGCCCAACTTGGGAGTTAGGCCTATGATTTTTCAATATTTTGGGTTCAATATAATGAACTTAATTGATTTGAAATCCTTGAATTTGACATATAGATTAGCTGGTTTTCTATTTTGATCCTATTTTCTGTAGTGTTCTTTAGGAATCAGGAGGCATGATTAGTATAGCTATTCTTCTGCATACAATGTTTGTTCACTTGTACTGTTTATGGTCTTTAGGATTTTATTATGATTATATTAAAAGATCTGTTTGGGCTTGACCCTGGATTCTATATTATTATGGTCTTTAGTATAGCTATATGTATGGCACTGAACCAGTAAGTACTGGTAAGAGGCATACTGGTACAGTACCAGTGATGCCCCTTGTTCAGTGTTGACTACTTCTATTATTATTATTATTATTATTATTATTATTATTATTATTATTATTTTTCATCCTGCCCAAAGGTACAAATGACTTCAGAAAGTCTTACACAGCTAATACCATTGGTATTATACATGTAATGATCCAGTCAATATACAGATTAATGATTAATTAATTTTGCAATCTCTAAGCTACATTATGATCCAGAACAATGATTAACCAGACAATTGTTTCAATTTCAGAAAGCAACCTATCCACAAGAAATAAAAAGAGAATCATAATGTCGAGCCGAGTTAACGAATCCACAAGTAGCAATGGCAATGGGAGCACAAACTCAGGCAACAAAGAATCAGGTAGCTTTGAGTGCAACATCTGTCTAGAGCTGGCACAAGACCCAATTGTGACCTTATGTGGCCATCTCTTCTGCTGGCCGTGCCTTTATGAGTGGCTACACATGCATGCGCACTCACCAGAGTGCCCTGTGTGCAAAGCCTTAGTCGAGGAAGACAAGCTTGTACCACTTTATGGGCGGGGCAAGACCAGAACTGACCCACGAACCCGTTCATCCATCCCAAGCCGGCCCACCGGGCAACGGCCTGCCACTGCACCCCAGGCTGACCCAAACCAGTTTCACAGTAACCCAAACCCATGGTTCATGGGTGGACCAGGTGCAGGTGGACCTACTGGGGCTGTTGGGCCTGGTGGACCAGGCGGGCCTGTGGGCCGGTGGGGAAATTATACCTTTTCGGCCGCTATTGGGGGCTTATTCCCCTTGTTGAGTTTCCAGGTGCATGGTTTTCCGCATGCTGCCGCCTATGGGCCAACAGCTGGATTCCCATATGGTTATGGCCATTCATTTCATGGATGGCATGCACATGGTTTTCCACGGCAAGGTGGTGGTGGTGGGGCTCACAACCAGGGACAACAGGCTGATGTGTACCTCAAGGCTTTGCTTATTGTAGTTGGTGTGCTTGTGATTGCTAGCCTTATTGCCTTTTAGGTAATGTTATTTTTCCGGGCACTGGAGACAGTGTTTTATAAATGGTTCTGGTTAGGATATTAACTACTTGGTGGTGTGAATTGTATTTTAGGACTTTTGTAATCTATTGGTTTGTGATTGTCATTGTAAGCCAGTGTGTTTAATTACTAATGGAATTAATGTGTGCTTTGTCTGTTAGAGTTCGCACCCGTTGTGCTTGTGTATAAGTGTTAATTGGCCCTATTTGCCCCATAATAATGGTTTGTGGGATCATTAATTCCCCGTATCTTGTTTTCCTTGTGTGGAGTTCTTTTCCTTTTTGTTTACTCAGCTTGATCTTGGATTATTATTATCTTGGTATCTACTTGACTCGTGTTATTTTGCATCTAGCTTATTTTCTTCATTGTAAACTAAAAATGAAACGAGGGCATTGATTACTGTCTGAAGGGAGGTGTTGAGGCATGTGTGTACAAGTACAACACAACACTGGTAGTCTAGTGCATTACACTGATAGCAAGCAATACTAATTACTAATTAGTATAGTAGAGCTGCCTGCTTCAGCAACAACGAGTCAAGAAGCCAGCAACAGCGCATGGATCTTGATTCACGGGCCTTCAAAAAGAGACCTTTCTTCTCTTTTGCTGGGTTTTCTTGTGTGACCTCATTGAATTTTGTATCTTCGTTGTTATTTAATCGCCATCTGACTTTAATAAAGAATGTATGTAGACATATGTATATCGCTATATATCTATATATAGCGCATGATGTTTTGATGTGTACTGTGACCGATTCATCTTTCGTACTTCTCACTAAGGATAGTTGTAAAAAGCTTAAAAATATACATTTACACCAAGCATGCATTTTTAGGAGTTGTCCGAAGCATTCATATGTGAGAATGTTAATGTATATCCATCGAGTCAACATTAGCGTGTGAATGCATGGGAATTCGGACCTTAATTAAAAAAAAGAGGGGGGGGGGGGGGGTAGATGAGGAGAAAACCGTTTACAAATCTCAATCGGATTAAGCACAATGTCAATGTCATCAAAAGAAATGACCAAGAGACCGGTGACAATGACCTCCAGTGACAAAGACCTGCGAACTAGCTCGCTGTGTCCAAATTCATCATACAGTCATATATATGTATTATATAAGTATCAAACCAAAAGACCTGCGAACTAGCTCGCTGGTCACAAACATACAGTCATATATATGTATTATGTAAGTATCAAACTATCATTTATTTCCTTACAGGTGGAGATTGGAGAACCATTATGGCACTGATGACTACATTGTTAGAGCCGCACACATTTCGAATCCACCTAATTAATTTAGTCAAAAGGCAGTTGAATAGGTTCTCCCTCGTTTGTCTGCTTGTCTGCTTCAACAAATAAATATACTAATTAGAAAAGCAAAGGCTCGTCACGGAAATATTGTCTTCCTCATGCGTATCTTTCTATATATTTAGCATTCTAATTAGTTCAAGGATAAATCTCTTTACTTTTTTAAGTCTTGATGAGATGTTAATTTGAATATACCCAATTAAAGCACAAGAGCTGAGTCCATTATAATTTATATGTCAATACAATATCAATCTAAAGGAGGAGTTAATTAGCCCAATTAATATGCTTTAAATGCTAGCCATATAGTCTGATCATACAGTCAGTGTCAATCTGAACAATTAATACTTATACTAACAGTCGGTCATATTAGTTTCAAATTAAAACTATATATATATAAGTGAAAATTTCACTTAATTAGCGTTCACGAAAAATTACGAGGAGCTAGCTAGTTGCTGCTAATTAAGCACCATGCGTATATATGATTCTCCTCAAGTTCTGACATCAGACCATTTAAATGTGTATATATATATATATATGCATGTCAAATCCACCAAACAAATCAAGATTATTATACGACAAATGGCTTTGCTTACCTACTTCCAAGTACTAAAAATTTCCCACTTTTGGTTTTGGTGGTTATAACTATATATTGACATAAAACTCTAATACAAGCTCATCCATGATTAATTGAGATAGGAGAGCACCTATTGCACAAGCTTCGTTGAAGGAGTCAGAATTAGTCGAGATCGATGCTAGGGATTGTGACGAAGTGTTGGCATGAGTCCAAGAAGCTCTGGCACATTGCACTTCCGGCGATTCTAACCTTGGTCTTTCAATTTTCAATTAGTTTTGTGACCGTTGCATTTGCTGGGCGCATAGGAGATGTTGAGCTGGATGCTGTTGCAGTGGTTGAAAATGTCATAGAAGGCTTCGTCTATGGGGTTCTGGTAATTTCCTTTTTTTTTTGTGATTCCGGCATCCTGTTTATAGAAAGTTCACCTGCACAGTAGGAAATTGAAAGTTTCTATACACCTTGGTCAATTGATTATTTTGAGGGGTCAACCTAAACCAACAAAAACAGAAGCTTTCTATAGAAACTTTGAATTGTGACCTTTTCCTTTTCCGTGGTTACTTCAATTAAGTTTTCCTTAAGCAGTTCAGACTACTTGAGTGCTGACACCTTTACATCTCTTGCTTACCTTTTTTTTCTTAGAAAAGAGCAAGAGTTGCAGGCTTTGTTGTAGTCAATACTCATTTCAGTTACCTCTTCTTCTTCTTTTTTCAATCTTTTAGCTAGGCATGGGGAGTGCACTCGAGACCCTTTGCGGCCAAGCGGTTGGTGCTGGCCAATTTGAAATGCTAGGCATCTACATGCAAAGATCATGGATTATTTGTCTCATAACAGCACTATTCCTCACCCCCATATACATTTTCACATCCCCGATCCTAAGGATTCTTCACCAATCAGAGCAAATCTCAGAAACAGCAGGATTGTACACCCTCTGGGCCATACCGCAAGTCTTTGCATATGCCTTCAACTTCCCGTTGCAAAAATTTTTCCAATCACAAAGCAGGGTATGGATCATGACGGCCATTTCTGGTGCGGTACTTGGTGTGCATGCATTGCTTAATTGGGTTTTTGTGATTAAGCTGGGTAAAGGGTTGATTGGAGCTGCTATGGTTGGCAATATTTCATGGTGGCTTATCAATTTGGCACAATTTTTGTACCTAATTTGTGGGGCTTTCCCTGAAGCATGGAAAGGATTCTCTTGGGTTGCATTTAAGAATCTTGCAGGTTTTGTGAAGCTCTCCCTTGCTTCTGCTGTAATGTTATGGTCAGAATTATATATTGACAGGGTTTTCAACTTTTAGAGGTTGCTTCATATTTGTATGTTCTGGTTAACTTGTTTGTTCTTTTGACAGTTTGGAGCTTTGGTATTACTCGGCTGTTATAATTTTGGTCGGTCTATTGAAAAATCCCGAGTTACAAGTTGGTGCCATGTCAATATGGTAAAGTTTCCACTAAAATTTTGTTGCTTTATTTCAAAGTTCAATCCTGTGAGTATATCAACTTTAGTTCTGAATCCAATTAAAGTGATAAGCAACTAAAATGACTTGCAAGAGGTACTAGGTTCAAGCTCCAGTGGCCTAATATGGTGAGAAATGTGTCGGTTTCTCCATCACAAAAAAATCTGTGCGCATTAGCTCAAGTATACAAGCAAGAAATAAATAGGCAATTGCTAACATTTGACTACCTTCAATATATATGGCTACCTTGCAAACATCTGCAAGTGCATTTTGTTGCAAGATCAATCAGAAGCATTCAGGCAGTGCCGACTTTGATTCCGATTTCATTCTGATTCATTCATTCTTTCTTTTTTAACAGCATGAATTACCAGCTCTGGACATTTATGATTGCTCTAGGTTTCAATGTGGCAATCAGGTACTTAGATAATTGTCTGTTATGCTTATGGCTAGAAAAATAGGTGTCATGCCTTAGGTTGGTACTTTACCAAAAGGTTATGATGATGACTGTGGGTGGTGTAAGCCAGTGGATCACTAGAAATCTCTACTGTACTTACTAATTGATGAAATAATCCTGGACCAATATCAGTTTGTCAAATGAAAGTAATGGATAAAATGCTTCATTATTAATATAGATATTACTAATTAAATAATGTACTTTTCAGTGTAAGAGTCTCCAATGAACTTGGTGGAAACCACCCAAAGGCTGCAAAGTTTTCAGTAATTATTGCCGTTGCTACATCAGCAGTCATTGGATTAATTTTCACAATTGTAGTTCTAATTGAACGAAAACAGCTACCAAAATTTTTCACAGACAGTCCTGATTTAATCAAAGAAACTTCCAAACTAGGGTTTCTTTTGGCTGCTACGATATTTCTCAACAGCATCCAGCCAGTTCTTTCTGGTATACTTTCTTCAGAAACCAATCGTCTATAATTCTTATTAGAAATTGTATTACTATATCTTTCATGACTTGTCAGTGGCATACCAGTACTACACCAAAGTACTCTCATGGGCCTGTGATTCTCAAAACAAAAAATCACTTTAGGATGTGTAGCATGACATATGCTATTTGACAAAATTGGAAGATACCAAGCCATATTAATCATCAAAACCAAGAACAAGTTCTATAACCGAGTTGTACTTTAGGCTTCTATTCATTAAAGTTGAGGACCTGCCCACTTGTGCTTGAATCACATGCAAGCATGCCCACAAAGTTACAAGAGAATGCTGATCTTGCTTCAACCTGGTTCCAACTTGATTACATTGCAGGAGTGTCTATCGGAGCAGGATGGCAATCATTAGTTGCATTTATAAATACAGGATGTTACTATATTGTTGGTTTGCCTCTCGGAGCTGTTTTGGGCTTCAAACTCAAGATGAATGTTTCGGTATTATACCATCTATTCAGATTTTTAGAGTCCTGGGTTAAGAACATTTTTTTCTAAATTGTTCAATGTAACTTCAGGGAATTTGGATTGGGATGCTTGTCGGCACAGTTCTACAGACTGTCATTTTGCTCATCATCACATTCAAAACCAAGTGGCAGAAAGAGGTACTTCAATTTTCAAATGAATTCTTAATTTATAGCTTACTACACCTACTATATGGTTCTCAGCCTCTATGATCATACCAGTCCTAATGGGTGACCTAGTGCCTCTTTTGGCATAAATTAAGGTTCAATTAAGCACAGAAAAATATCACCTAACAACAAAGGTTTGTTACCATCTGGTGCATATCAATATCCAGCCTGACAATGCATAGGTTTCTGGCATGGAAATGCAATAAATGACAGACAAACTAGATACAAAAAGATTGTGATGTATGAGTGTGTAGGCAATATTCGCTGAAGAAAGAATTAAGGCTTGGGGTGGCCAAGTTGAGCTTCCTTCCACTCAAGTAATGGAGCACAAACAGGATATAAAGTATACTGCTATTTGTGAACTTGAATTAATAGAGCCTTCAAGAGCCTGAATCAATCGAACTTGCCCATGGTAGAAATTTGTTATTTTTTTAGTTTTATGAAAAATTTCTGTACATCATCTTATTCTCTGTTAATTTAGCAAATTGTATCTTTTACATACAATCAAGTCAATACTCTTTATTGTATTTTTTTGTGTAGAAAAAGAAAAAAGATCCAGTCAAGCAGCTTGTTTACTTGCTACACTTTGTGGCTGTTGCTTGACATGGTGAAGTGAACCTCTAGTTTTTTTTTTATTTTTTTTATTTGGAGATGTAAGAGGCCAAAAGAGAAAACAAATAAAAAACAATAAGAAATCGTAGGTTTTTTAGAACTGCATAACCTCTTACGCGTTCCTTGTGAGTAATCTTAATGCTTTATGATTATCTACGACTCATGACATTTAACTTGGATTTATATCACGAAAAGTTCACAGGGAATCCAAATGTTCTCTGTTTTTAGACTATAGTTGGTAACCTCCTTTTTCACAAAAAAACCAAATATGCAGTGTACTACTTGACACACAAGAACCACACCTAGCATATTAGGCTAAGAAATTGCTCTCCGCATGCCCAAGCCTTTTTCTCAAATAACCACTTTGCATAAAGAGACCTGGTTTTATCCATAATTTGAAGGTCTTAATCCACCTTGAAGGCTTGAAGATTGTGGTCTACATTTTCGTTGTCACTATTAACCTTGTTTTAGAAATGATTAAAATAAGTTCTATTACTCAGTATAACCAATAAAATTAATGGATGCAATATGACAAGAAATAGTGCTTGCTTTCAGCATTTTGTCTTTCTGGTAGTCTATTTATAATCTTGTACTTCTTTGCATTAACATGGCCTATCATGTAAAAAGTCAGTACAGGAAGACAGCCATCATTAAAGAAAGATCACTTCTCATTACAAGAAACAATTTTGGACCATCTACTAGAATTACAAAAAAATAGATTAGTTAAGTACTGATATCTCTCTAATATTTTCAACTTGTTCTTCTTTCTTTTCAACTTTGGCATATTCACGTTTCAGTCACCCCATCATGACCGAAAGAAATCTTATCACAGGAAAAATACAACGTTAAAATTATTTTAACCTTGCCTATGCATGAAGACCAACCGCCTTGCCGCAAAAGAGGGCATTAGGAGGGATGTCGTACTCATTTGAGTAGCTCTTCTGAGTCCATACTCTCATGTAGAATTGTTGCCCCAGATATTGTCGTGCCCACATTGATGATCTTAAATTCCACATCCCCTCATTATCCAGTGAGACAAGTATAGCTGACCATCCTTTCGGATACACCTAGAAATCATGGAATGCTAACTTTAGTTAAACCCAAATATTTCACAGCAGTAATACTTCATCTGATGAACTTGCATTCATTATTTATATATTGTTTATTATGTAAGAAATAGTCATGACCCACCGGTTCCATTGAAACCGGCAATGGCTTGCATTCATTATTATTGTTACCTGAACAGTGTGTCTAGTTACAGCATCAGCCAAATTATATCACTTTCTCATGGCTTCTGTCCAAGTACCTAAACCATATCTGTACATTCCAAGATCAGCATATTAGATTATTCATAGAGAGACACATATATTAACAGCAGGAACTTGTGCTACTACTACAGAAAATTAATAATAATAAGAATAATAACAGAAACTTACCCAACTACCCAGAAGTCATAGCCATCAAGATGCCACGATTGCATTTGATACTCTGTATTTTGGAAAACTATTTCTATGAAATCATGAAGGTTGAACCGTAGAACTGGTGTGCCAAGCACAGCTTGACCATATGTGGGGTTAATCAGAATACTATCCCAAGAAAAAACATTGGCAATGTTGTAATTGTCAGCGAGTTTTAGTGGTGTGTTGGGTATGACAAAGGACACACCATTTATTGCAAATCTCTGCTTTGAGGCAATTACTGGTGCTGAGTTGGCAAGAATGAGAGACCTCTGCTTGAGAATGGTACCATAGTGGTATGAGCCTTGAGGATTCGGCCTTGCGGCACTTGCTGTCAGATTCCACCTATGAAACATCAATATGTTTATATTATAACAGTAAATCTACAAAGAGTGATCTTCACAACAATTCATGCATAGGTTCACCATTGTTGTACTGATAGCTGACTTGACTGTTTGGTGCAAAACACATTCACAACATTACGTTCATATACAAATTTAGCTCAGTATTTAAATCATAATTTAAAGAAAAAACCTGCTTTTGAATTTATTGAAGAGTCATATGTAGCATTCCTACAACTGGCCGTTACACAAACAATTCTAACTCTCTGACTTGGAAAACATCTGATTTAGAATATTTATCAAACATTGAACACAAAAAGAAAAATGAATACCTGAATGTCCTGGCTTGCCTCATGGACCAGTAGACCTGGTATGTTGGCCCCGGTGGTACCGGCCCTGAGAGAGGCACACTTGATCCCACATAATGCAAGACTGCAGTCTGCGTCAAGACCTTACGGGTGAAACAGGTTGATGCGACAATGTAATAATCTTTAGGCTGTTGATCCAGTGTGACTAAGACAGCCAATGACTGGCCCACATGAATATCAATTGAATCATAAATATTTTGCAGAGTGTGGGTCCCCTCCACTTCCACCAGCTTCAAACTGTGGCTTTGAATTCGGAAATTAATGGAAGTTGTCAAACCCACATTGGAGACTCTAAACAGATATGTTTTTTCCTAAGAATGCAAGAAAAAGGTACTATAATTAAACTTGTCAAATAAAAAGTTTAAACTTCTCTGGAGTACTTCTAACAAGCACAAAACATGTGGGCCATTGGTAGAACTCTGAAACTTTTATCATGTTTGTAATTCAAAATTTGATTTCTTAAAGTGACATTACCTGAACTTATTTTTGAGTACATGAATGTTGTACTTTTCAAAAACTCGGGGTATTCAATTAAATACCCTATGGAACCTGGGAAAACTGTGGCTTACGGGCTCTTAATGGGTCAATGTGGACCTAATGTGAGACTTAATGAGTCAGATCTGAGTTGATTCATTTTCCAGGCAGGTTATGTAAAACGGGTCTAAGTTGATACAAACTTACAAATGAGAATTGTATAATACCTGCATTTGCAGTTAAGTATGGCCACTGGGCTCCATTAATGAGCAACCCGTCAGGGAAAAGAAGAGATCTCCCCATGTCTAATCTCTGCTTCAACACCTACAAGTTTAGAAACAGAAACACACATTACAAACAACCACTTTAAAACCCATTTGATAAAATGCCTTAAGGAGAGCAGCTTATACCTTGTGGCTGGCTTTGTACCAGTCTCCAATTAGTAATGTGAAATAACCATCTGGAGTTGGGTAAGGCACAGGGATCTGCGGCCGGTGATACACGTTAAGAGCTCCAAATCCACCTGCGGCGCGTTGCATGCCGACAGTGGGGAAGTAGGTGAATGTACCAATCTGGTCTTTAGTCTGAAATCTGTACGTGTAGTTTGAGTTTGGTGGGATGGGGCAGTTTGTTCCCAAGACCCCATCTTGCCATGAGTTCTTCCTTTGTTTAATCCCATTCCTAGTCTCCAAAACACCAATGTCATGAAACATATTGTATATAAGGTTCTAAGAACCAAATTATATGCACATTGTGTGTGGGTTTTGGGGTTGCGTTAACTTACTCAATCAATTTGGATATGAAATGGTGCATATTTTAGCTAGTTATCAGTAAAGGATATCGATCTGGCACATACCAAGTTATAAGAAAATGCTCGTCGAGTTTGTTGATAACATTGACAATTATATTGTCATTAGTTACGCAATCAATTGGAGGCCCTGGGAACTGCCCATTGATCAGTATCCCCTAAGTTCGAACAAAAAACGAAAGAAATGAATTCAGAAAAGTGCAGAAGTATAGTGAATTGCTTTTCTTTTAGAAAAGAAAAGTTAATGATGCGAACCTGTTGTTGGGTGGCAAGAGGGGAGATGGGGCCATAGGTAATTGTCCAGGTGAGAAGCCGGTACGGGTCGTCGGAAACTGCACCGGAGATGAATAGAAGTAGAAGGAATGAGATTTCGGAGAGGGGGGGGGAGAGCCTCCATTTTCATTTTGAGCGGAGAGAAAAAGGGGTGAGGAGAGTTTGGGAAAGAAGGGACAGAGCGTGGGGTTTTAAGCGCAAGAGGCGGGAAGGATGAAAGAATGGATTTCTGATTCATTGTGGCGATTCTGATACATGAATGATTATTCTCTCTTCCGAAACAAGGCCACAGACAAAGGGGCTAGAACTTGGAACAAGGCCACAGACAAAGGGGCTAGAACTTGGAACAAGGCCACAGACAAAGGGGCTAGAACTTGGAACAAGGCCACAGACAAAGGGGCTAGAACTTGGAACAAGGCCACAGACAAAGGGGCTAGAACTTGGAACAAGGCCACAGACAAAGGGGCTAGAACTTGGAACAAGGCCACAGACAAAGGGGCTAGAACTTGGAACAAGGCGTGGGGATCACTAGCGTACATAATTACTTCTGTTTTTTCCTTCCTCTTTTTTGCTTTGCAAGTTACCATCGCACCAGCTGTCTGCGCCTCCCCGCTGGACGTATTTCAGATGGTGCTCAATTTGACAAATATGTCTAGAGAAGTATCGTGTCCATGATTTTTAAAAATGTTGTGTCGTGAATAATTGATTTTTAAACGAACAGTCTGGATCCAATAAATTCGTTTGGAGTGGATAGCAGCTCCGACCACATTAACTGGACTGGGGTCCCACTTTTGTTAGAACTTAGAATCCTTTATGTGATGGAAGTTCAGAAAGTGCTCTGCTTCTTCCTGTGGAATCACCAAATTCGTGGGGGACACAGCTGGAATCCACCCCGTTATTATTCTCATTATTATATTAGTGGAGTATTAGAGACTACGAAATCAACTGCCCCAGACGCCGCGATGAGGGATGACCTAACCTGGGGAAGTACTGCCGTTATCTGTCGGACTACCGGGACCTACCCATCAGTGGAAGAGACTGTAGTATTGCACTGGAGCTTCACATGCTTCCCGGCAAAATTTTCGACATCTCCTATGTACCTGCTTTTTCACTATTTCTAATATCCTCTCCTTTTAGTATAATGCAAAACAATTATGACACATAAGCAGCAGCATAAGATGAAATCAACTGGGGCTCTTTGCGGATGCATGCACCAAAACAACACATTTTCTACACAAGTTCCGCATGATAGACAAAATTTAACAGTAGCAGATATGTATAAACATGACAGCCAACACTCAAGTAATTACATAGAAAATCTCACTTGAGGAAATACTAGGCTGCTGTTGGTATCCTTGGATAACCAAGCAAATGTTAATGAATAAGTTGCATCTATTCTGAATTGGCATCTCTAGGCAAAACCAAAGCAATGAGACAGTCAGAAGGATTTTGGTTAATACCTAGCATGGTACAATTCTCAGCTGAATGAGACAGGATAAAAAGTAGGCGCGACCACATGGGCTTTATCCCAGGGATTTTTATCACCCCTGCACATTCTCTTTGGTTTAGGTATGCAATGAAATCATGGAACTGCAAAAATGAAACACAATAACATAAGCCATGACAAAACCAGAATAATCACCAAACTTGTCAAAACGTTAAGCATTAAATTTTTGCAAAGTATTAGACATGGCCTCTATATGCATGATTGGTACAAGTACTAGTGTAGTGACTAGCAATAATGGCCATGGATTTTGCAAAATCTAGTGTAGATGCAACAAATAATCTATTTGCAATTTGATAAACAGTGTTAATGAAGAGCTGCATACCCCTTTCTGATCACTGCTGGAACTCGGCAGCAAGCGACACACCTCCCGCTGCATTATATATTGCAAAGTTGTAAGTGGAAATAGTATAATCAAATAATACCACCAAATTTTCACACTACAGTGACATCTCTATCAATATATATTCAACAGCTTACCTTATTTGGAGAAGTGTTAGAAAATGTAGTCCTCACATGCTTCAAATCAGTGCGCTTTGTGACATCCAATTTAATAGGCCAACTGTGCAGAATTCAAGTTAGTACTAGAAAAAATAATGTACTCAATTATAAAACAGCTACATAAAATAATTGAAACATTGTAAAAGTTTCTTACTCTTTTGGTTCTGAAGCACCATTAACATATCTACATGCATCTGACTCTTCTCTGACAGCAAAAATCGTACAATAGTTAACCCCGCTTTTTGATAAAGTACACTTCCACTTTTGATTGTTAGCTGATTCAAGATTTGGCGGTATAGGGCCAGGTAAAATATGAGGTGGTTGTATGACTCCAGGCATGAGAGAGGGATGGGGGAAACGGGGAGCCACTTGATTGCCAGAACTTTGCAAAGAAGTCCCTGGAATCTGTGCAAGAGGAGGTATTATTTTCTCAGGATTTTGCAAGGAAGTCCGTGGGAGTTGGGAGAGGGGTGTGACTGAAGAAGGGATGAATGGGAGAGGGGCAGTTGAGTTTATACGAAAATTGCCGGTAGCTATAATTCCTTGAGACATTTGATTGGTTGGAGGGGGATAAGGAGGAGCAGGAGGCAGAAATGATGCAGATACCGGTGGTGGTAAGATAGGTCGAATTGGTGAAATCTGTAAGGCAGCTAATTTTGGATCTATCATGGCAAGATTCTGGTGAGGCCACAGTTGCGATTGTCTGTCACCACTAGTAGACAAAGGACCTTGAGAAAGTGAAATCAAATCAAAACCAGGTATGGTAATTCATAATTGGAAATGTGAAATGACATAATTAACAGGTCAATCTGACTAGTATTTTTTTCTATAGTAATATGAAAATAAAAGCAATTGAAATGGAACCTAAAATCATTCTTTCTTGAGTACTTCAAAGATCTCAAACACTGATTGCTAATCACTTTTTGGTTCACAGATGACATCTGCAGTCATACTTTAACAATGGTAGCGGACACAGGGAATTTGCAGACTTTGTGTAACTTATTACACACTTGAAGTTCGCAGACAAAGTCTGCGATCTTCCCACTTCAGAAAATTTTCACTTGGCATTCTGTACTTGGAACTTTGGTAATTGGGTTCCTTAATAAGAATAAAAATGTACAAATCCAGAATAACTGGTTTACAGTGTAACACGTGCGCGCGCATGTGCATATCTGTTTTGGAGACGAAACTATGAATGAAGAAAGGATATGAATTAAGTCAGTTTTGCAGCTACATACATAAGATGATTTTCAGGTCATTATTAAGAAAAGTAAATAGCCCTAAAATCCTCTCAAAAGTTTTTACTATTTGTGAGAACTAATATGATCAGAAGAAGCATATATTTCCTACCAAAGAATGAGGGATTGATGCCACTGTTAAAATCTGGTGTTTCCGGACCACTTCTATCGAACCATCCAGGGCGAAAAACTTGCGCACTTGGTGGACATGGACCAACGCTCTCATTGCTCAGCCTTGGAGATCGATGACATGACATATATTCAGCTGAATAGAATGTCCTTGATGTCCTTTGTGGTTCATCATTCTGTACTACAGTTGAAACCCTGCAACAATTGAGATAAATTAAAATTTAAAAAGTATTGACAGCATTAGTGAATAGAAAACAAAAGAAAAAAGATAATAAGATTACTTCAAGAATGCGGAGCATCCTTTCTAAGTAACAGATCGCTTTTACTACTAACTATTGTTCATATAAGTGGATTTGAAGTAAAAACTTTATTCTTAAATGTTCAAAGCAAAGCTCTTTAACTCTCTTTGCCAGAATTGGGCACAAACATATCTTTATTTGACAAAAAAAAAAAAAGAAAAATGGTAAGACAGGTCTAACCTTCCAGGAACAGACTTATCACATGCAGGTCCTTCACTTCTACTGGAACAAGCACGAGACCTGATACGGGCCTTTGCAACAGCAGCTTCTTCTGCTGACCCAAACTCCATCAACACAGCATTCTCACTGCTCAAATCCACAAAGTTAACGGGTCGTTTCAGTCCAGAACCTGTCAATTCAGATAAAATCTCGTCTCTCTCTTGGAGACTTAGCACATTACCCACATATACATGACAGCTGTCACCTACTGCAACGCCCTCAGCAAAGCCCCTACTTCCTAACCCTCTATCTAAGTACTTAACCTTGAGAGATCCACCCCACACTGTGGATCCTTGCATGAAACCATGTGCTTTTATCGAATCAATAATGTTTTTGTACTCGATTAGTGCAAAATGTTTAGGAGAGTAGAAAAGGAATCGATCCAATGGCCCGAACTCCTCAAATTTTGACTTGAGAGATGATTCAGTGGCATTGGTCCCATGACAACTGACCCAGAGCTCCTTTGAAGCTGAGACAACGAAGCTAGATACTGCATTCCTGTTGAAGTCAAAAATTTTGTTGGGAGAGCCATTCAAGGTAGCTGTACCACTAGTTGACAGTTGTTTTTCTACCCTTTTCTCTGGAATGTTATTGGCGAGGTTTAAATCAGTAGAATTAGTAGCATCACTAGGTAAATTCTTGGGGGATTCTTGCATTTCTTCATTCGCTGAGAAATCCTACACATAAAAAAGGATACATTATATGCAGCAGATTTGTCTACACCGTACAAAACCTCAAGAATGGCCATGATAGCACAAAATCAAAATCCATAAAATCCCAAAAACAAGTAAATAAATGGTACTCCTCTTAAAGTTATCCAGAAGCACCAAACTACGCCATCTCTCAGACGCATCTAAAATCAGACAACGGACAAGGTGCAGCAGTTTGGGCAGAGAGGATAGTTTAATGTTCTCAAAGGAATATGAGACAGTAACCACAGTCAACAAAAGAAGGCATTGTAAGTCACAAAAACCTTGATTCAATAAGATACAAGGGTTGAAAGTGCCGTCATGCAACTAACCTCATTCTTTTTCTCATCAAACTCTTCTGGTAAAGAAGCCAAAACTCTTTCGATATGAGATGATATTTCCAATATTGCCCTTGGGCTAGGTGATACAGGTAAATTCTTGTGCTTTGAAACAATCCAAGCTTTAAAAGATGGGTCCTGGTTAATCACCTGCATGAGGAAGTCCACTAACTGGAGTCAGTTACTAGATAAACACTGAAAATATCAAATTAAAATAGCCTGCAAAATTTTGGCCTTTTAAAGTTTTTGTTTGGTCTAATAATCTCTTGATTCTGTGTAGATTTTTCAAACAGCCTAATTTATGATCATGGATAAAGAGGTGGTAACTGGTAAGCACGATAATGAAAGTTGTCTTTTGTTGCTTCATTTTTGTTTGCAGTGGAGGAGAGGCACTGAGTTCAATAACAAATTAAATTTCACTGGTTACATATTGGTACAGTACAAATGAAGTTCTCTAACTATTGCATAAGATCACAAACATAAGTTCTGCACATACCATTTGCATGTAGCTGTAGCAATTGTTCTGCTGTGGCACCGGAGAAGTACCTGGAGCATCATCCATTCCACTTTCTTCTTTGTGAGCAATATTGTCAGTCAAATCATGACAAATCTGATTTACAAAATAAACCCCGGCCTTACCCATCCCATCAACCTCTCCTGAAACACCAATCTCAAAGCATGCTTCCATCACATTCCTTGGTGACATCATAAATATGCATAACAAGCACAAAACCCTAAGCTCAAACAACTTGTACAAATAATCAGTTTCTCTTTCATCCCCACAGCCATCTTTTCTCTCCTTTATGTCATACAAAAGCTCCATCGGCTCTTGCAGTCTTGTAATATAACCCCTGCCAATATGATATATATCCTTCCCCTCAAAGGTAGAAACAAAGAAGGTCAGGACATTGGCAAAAACAGCTGAGCATATGCCAGCTATGACTGATGAGGCGGGTGCTTTATGGGATGCTGCATGGCAGATCTTTGTGAGGCCAAGTATGCAGGCTCTGGCAGTGTGGTAAGCCGAGAGGTTGGCATCTTCTCCCCTAGAAACGATAGAGAAGCTCCAGTTGTACATGTTAATGGAGACTTTTGCAGCAGCCTCCAGTGCCGTGGGGCAAAATGATGCATACTGAGGAATCAATTCGGCCACAATTTGTTGTACACTTGTGCAACCTATGAATTTGAATTTGAGTTATATTTGAATTGATTTTCTACGGCTTAATTGAGGCTAGGTATAGAGCTCAAAAAAGGCTTGATTGGGGGGTTTACTGGACTAGAAAGTATCCAGGTTCCGTCCCAAAACACTAAACCCCGGTGTCTAAAATGTGAAAGATTAAGAAGAAAAAGAAAAAGAGTAACCTCTCGAAGCGGAGATGAGAGAGAGATAAGCTTGTTCGAGATCGGGCATGAGGCGAGGATCGTTTCTCTGAAGGCAGAAGCGAATCCTCCGGTAAGAGTCGAGGAGGGTTCGCACTTCCTCTGTGTTTCTCCTCTTTCGCAATAGGTCCTCCTGAGAAGGCGGAGGAATTGGATCCAGGAGCTTCCTCTTCTTAGGGAGCGGCTCCGCCGAAGCCATGGCCGGCGGAGAGGGGGAGCGAGAGAGGGCTTTGGAACCTTCGAGAGAGGCGTCTGGCAGTGGGATGGAAATGGCCGGGCCCAAAACTGTTTTGTTTTTTTCTATTTTATGTTGTATCAATTAATCCGTCGTCTCTTGTAGAACAGGTTTGATTTTGTCATTAATTAATATATGTCGTGGCCCGACTCCTCCTGCAGAATTATGTTCATTAATTGAGCCCGTTTCCTCTCCTGCCCAACTGCACTGGAAGGAGAGGCGCTTTTGCTGATTTCGCTGTTCCAAGCTCCGCCCAACCTCTCACAGTACGCACAGGGAGAAACACAACGACACTCGAGCTTCTTTAGCCACAAGTGACGAAAATATCTACATGTCTCCATCATAGGACCCTGCAAAAACTCATCATTTTCGACAAATCAAAACTATGACAGTAATCAACCCACCCGCTCTAGCTCTAGTCCCCTGGTCTGTTTCTAACCTCATATTCAACCCAGGGTTTTATTTGGGATAGAATCAATTTCATGTCCGTATTCCAGAACTAGAAGCCTTAACATGGCACCGTCTACCCCAAGAGTAGTAGTGCCAGTAGATGTCAAGAAGAGGCCATGGGAGCAATCGGTTCCTTTACACAACCGTTGGCATCCCGACATACCCCCGGTTGCTCATGTTACCGAGGGTGAGCTATTCCGGCTGGAGATGGTCGACTGGACTGGCGGTCGAGTCCAAGATAATAACTCCGCTGAGGATATCAAATCACTTGATCTCTCTATTGTGAGCTCTTTTTGTTCCTGAAATTAAAAAAAAAAATGGCACTACAAGCAACTATTTATATGAATAGCTTACAATTTTATCAATTATAGTACAGGCTACAACTGCAACTATGCAAGAAATTAGTGGAGCTATATGTTTAGAAGAGTAGGTTTGAATTGAAGTTTATTCAGGTTCAAGGTGTGCCCTGTGCAGTCCATTTTTACAAACAGATGGACCTTGTCTCAGTTGAACCTTTTCCATTCATTCTTTTATGTATATTTGTTTATCAATTTATTTCCAATCTCATACATGTGCAGATAATATGATACGCAGTTGAACCTTTAACTAACCGAACAAAATATTGGCTTGACAGACCCACTATCTCAGTGGCCCATTACGGATTTTGGATTCTGATGGGAATCCGGCTCAGCCTGGCGATCTCCTGGCAGTGGAGATATGCAACCTCGGCCCGCTGCCCGGTGACGAATGGGGATACACTGCCACTTTTGATCGAGAGAATGGGGGAGGGTTTTTGACTGACCACTTCCCTTGTGCAACAAAGGCTATTTGGTATTTTGAAGGAATTTACGCATACTCACCTAATATTCCAGGTATTGTAATTTGCAATCACCAGTATGCTGGTACCATAGATCTGGGGTCTGAAGAACTTAATTGTTGGGTTTGACAGGTGTTCGCTTTCCGGGTCTGACACATCCTGGAATAATTGGCACAGCACCTTCACATGATCTTCTTAATATCTGGAATGAAAGAGAGAGAAAATTAGCGGAGACTGACATTGGGTCCCTGAAGTTGTGCGAGGTTGTGCACCAACGCCCTCTTGCTAGCTTGCCAACTCCAAAGAATTGTCTGTTAGGCAAGGTAGAATTTCACATACTCTGCACACTACAATACTAGTTACACACAATTTGATGGGCGGTGTTGAAGAATGAAAACAATTTTATTTTATTGTTTATTGTTTTAGTATGTTTTATTGTACATTTCCTTGTTAATAGTTGCATATCTGTTCTTTTGTTTCCATTTTGGTTCTAGTTATGTTAATCCTTGGTTAAACAAACTCGAAATTACATCTTGGAAATAATAGTTTTACTTGTTAGATTAAAGAAGAGAGTCCTGAATGGGAAAAGATAGCAAATGAGGCGGCGCGCACAATACCAGGCAGAGAAAATGGAGGGAACTGTGACATTAAAAATCTAAGCAGAGGCTCAAAAGTATATCTCCCTGTATTTGTCGAAGGTGCAAATTTAAGTACCGGCGACATGCACTTTTCTCAAGGAGATGGTGAGGTTTCCTTCTGTGGAGCCATTGAAATGAGTGGCTTCCTTGAGCTGAAGTAAATAACATCCCGCTTTATATAATTTGTTACATATTGCATAATTTTTAGTTAATGATTTTTGGACCCAACAACCTTGCATGAATGACTGATTTATGTAAAAATTGAGGGGCAAGGGCGACTAAGTAAATTGTTATTTGACTGAATATTGACTATCTTAAATGTTAACTGCTTATCGGAGCTTGTTGTTATATCAATAAAATAATCCGGTCCTGCTAAAATTAATAAAAACCTTTCTGTTCTTGTTTTAATCATGTTAAGTACTCCTCAAACCATCTCAAAAGAGTTCTCTTGTGAAGGTGTGAGATAATCAGGGGAGGCATGAAAGAGTACTTGACTCCAATGGGCCCCACACCGCTTCATGTAAATCCTATTTTTGAAATCGGGCCAGTGGAGCCCCGCTTTTCAGAGTGGTTGGTTTTTGAGGGAATAAGTGTGGATGAGGCTGGCCAGCAGCATTATCTTGATGCAACTGTAGCATACAAGCGGGCGGTTCTTAATGCTATTGATTATCTCTCAAACTTCGGCTATTCTAAAGAGCAGGTTTTACACATTTTACTTTGAATTACATTCTTTTTTATTTGTAGTACTTGTAGCATCTGAAATGAAACTTCTGGTCTATCATCTCAGTCCACACCCCCTCACATCTTATGCATAGAACTTAAATCATTTTGTTCCACCTTTATTAATTATGACAAAACCTGAAACACAGAAACATCGAACAAAAAAAAAAGAAATGAAAGAGAATTATATTAGAAAACATATTAAACTGAGATTTGCCACACCTTCCACCAGTAAAATCTGTACCACCTGGTACATATTGCTATTGAACCCAGCTAGTTTGAACATAGATGTTATCCTGTACTGTAACTTCATGTTATAGAGAGCTACCGGAACAAAAATTACAACATCACAAAAATATCAAGCATAGGTTAAATAGCTGTTGACTGAATAAATACTAACAATTAATATGGATTGCAAAATTTTTTTAGGCATACATTTTGTTGTCATGCTGTCCATGTGAAGGAAGAATATCTGGTATTGTTGACTCTCCTAATGCAGTTGCAACTCTCGCCATCCCTATTGCCATTTTCGATCAGGTATGTTATATTATTTTTGAATTAAGAAATATATATAACATAGTCATTATAGATACATGGCTGATGGTACAAATTGACCATCAGATCATTGTTTTTGGATCTTTCTTCTGGGCTTTTGTTGAGTTAATTGGGTTATTTGCACTGGTATGAACACTTAATTTGGAGACAGCACCATTAAGTTCTAGCTGAATATATAACAAGATGGCACCATCATCGCAAGCTTTCCTACATTGTACCTCCGTCATTGATCATTTTCTTCAATTCCAAAAGTTATTTTGTTTGCATATTTTCATTTTATTTTGATTTTTAATATATCTATTTGATGAACTAGGACATAAGGCCTCGAACTGGAAAAGTGCCGAAGGGACCAAGACTAGTTAAAAGATCACCGGATGTGCTAAGGTGCACTTATGATGGCAAGCTCCCTGTCACAAAAAATCCTGGTGGAACCTGAACCTAGCACTAGTGAATGTATGTCATTTCAAAGGATACTCCTGATCTAAGATGTGTTTCATGAATTAATCAAAAGCAGTATTGTACGAATGAACAATTATCAAGTAATATTCAAGGATGACGAATTTGTACTTGATGCCTTGTTCTCATGCATAAATTGGCTAAAACTTTACCTTTGCATATCCATGTACAAGCACATTTTGATTATATTTTCTTTTTTCTTTACATCAACTAGTTAAGCAAAAACTAGGATGGAATGAATTGTGCAGCCTAAAATTCACAGAGAGCTTTCAGCATGACTTGGCGAGGACGGTACAATGCTTCCATTGGAACGGCCTTTGGAAGTGTTAGTCCGGAACCTTCGCTTAAGTTGATGAGTTCATTGTCAATCCTTTCCCAATCAAAGCATTGTATGAGACTTCCTATTATAATTGCAACTTCACGCCTTGTTAATTCTTCTCCGGGACACTTTCTCCTTCCCATGCCGAATGGTATCATCCAATTCCCTTCCTCTTTGCCCTCGAACCGCTCAGGCTTAAATTTTGTTGGATCCTCCCAGGTCTGTGGATCCCTATGGATCTGATATGCATTCACCAATAGCATAGTGCCACGTGGAATAGCATAACCTCCCAGTAAAATTTCTTCACTTGCTTCATGGGGTATGAGTAAGGGGCTGCCAGGATTGAGTCGTAGCACCTCATTTACAATGCAATTGAGGTATGGAAGGCAGGCTAGATCTGACTCCTGAATGAGCCGATCGTTCCCGACTTGTGTCTCAATCTCAGCTATGGCTTTTTTATACACGTCTTGGTTGTTTAATAAGTGAGATATGGCCCACTCTGCAGTGTTTGCTGGATTATCAGTACCAGTTAGCAATAAGCTCTGTGAAATAGTTCAACAAGGAAGAAT
Organism: x Bolboschoenoplectus mariqueter; assembly: GCA_037678475.1. Lineage (NCBI taxonomy): Eukaryota > Viridiplantae > Streptophyta > Magnoliopsida > Poales > Cyperaceae > x Bolboschoenoplectus > x Bolboschoenoplectus mariqueter. Next base: position 3,823,681 of record CM075260.1, on the reverse strand, counting down.
CAGAACAGTTTCTAAAATTGGTGTTTCTTCTATAAAATTAATGTCAGTAGCTGATTGGATCTATTTGATTTGATTTGAAATAACATTTCGTAAATAACCAAATTTCTTGATCGCATATGCATGTATTGGACTTACTATGATGATATCTTGGATGATCTGGTCAGTATACCTAAAAGGATCTTCCTTCTGTAGTTTAATCAAATTGGAAATCAGTGTCTTTCCCTCCTGGTCCCCTTTTCTCCTATGCATCCTAAGCAGTTTCTCTGACATCTCATCGAGCAGTGTCACGAGCCGCCTCTTCTTCCGCATCAGGCCAAATACGTCAGTCAACCTCAAAATAGGCAAGAAGTCCTCCAAAACCGAGGCACCACTCACGGCCAAAAACTGCTCAACTCCATTCCTGAACCGCTTCATTTCGTCCGAGTCATCAACATTGTCTCCATAAAACCTCTTTCCTGCAATTATCATCATTGTCATATTGAGTGACATCTCAAACAGCTTTCGTTTCAGCTCCAGTTTCTCAAAGTAGTACGATCCTTTATTAGCCGTAGAAGCCTTCCAATAACGAAACAACTGATGAACCATTTGTTTGACCTCGCCATCTCTAACATGCGAGGTGGAAAGCAGCCTCTCGGCTGAGAGAGCCTCAGTAATGGCAACCTGACGCATGTTATGCCACTGGGACCCATAGTTGGAAGTGCCTATTATGGTGTTTTTCATGACAGAGGGTAATTGGACACGGTTAGCGAAGGCAATATCATGGGTGGTGAAGCACTGCTCAGCCAAGGTGCGAGATGCAACAACGAGTACAGGATGTGAGCCGAAGCGGAGGAAGGTGGCAGGGCCATATTTTTCTGATATGTGGACCAGGGCATGGTGGAGGGGTCTTTTAAGGAGATGGAGGTGGCCGATAATTGGAAATGCCGGTGGGCTTGGCGGTAGTCTTTTGTTGCCGTTACTTTTGTTCTTGTTAATTTGAGAGAAAAGAATTCTGATGGAAACAAGGAGAGCCAGAGAAAGAATAATGCTTTCCCAGGAGAGGTTCAAAGGCATTTTGTGTGAGCAAGAAGGTGTTCCTTTTTTTATTGTCGATTTTGTCTAGAAATTTTGGATCATCATCTCAATTTAGCATTTTCTGTACTGAATTCATTCCTGAGCTTAAGTGTACGACGAGATCCTTTCAATGAGCTATGTTTGTCACCACAACTAATATCTTCCAATACTAGCACCACTGGTATGCTAATTTAGGAGATTTTTTAACCTGATTTGCATTATCAAATTAGTAAAGTAGCATTTATTTTAAGAAAATACCGTCCGACCTTTTAAATATGTTACTGCTCTAATTCTTCAAACTTGTCAAATGCACATATTTTCTTTGATTTTTGTTGGTTCCGATAATTACTTTCACGAGGTGAGGTCTAACTAGTCCTGTTAAACAATTGGGGATTAGAAAACTGAGCTCTAATGTGTGCAATATTTACATATTACTTGGGAAATCAGCTATAGCTGGGGATGCAAACAGAGCGATCCGTATCCGCAAAATTAAATACAGGTATCCGGTGTCCGATTATCGGATATGTTTTAAATTTATAAAGTGGATATCCGATATTCATATTTCATTATCCATATCCGTATTTTTTTAAATACAGATATCCGATTAACAAGATATATACTTTTTAATTTAATATTTATTATGAAAATAATTATATATTTATCAATGTAATTAGATATATAATATAAATTAAATTTTTTTTAATATTTATATTTGTTCATAGATGATAGTATTGAAAAAAGATCCGTATTTATATCCCAAGCATTTTATAGAATTTAAAAAAAATCCGTATTTATATATGAACTATATCTGTATTCGTATATGATCCTTATTCATATTTATATCCGAGTATTATCCATATTTATATCCGTACCCGAAAAATGAATGCGAATACGGATATGATTTAGTCACTATCCGATCTGTATTCGATCCGTTTGCATCCCTAAATTCAATTTAATTAGGAATTCACACTTATAGCCCAAAATACTAATAACTTGATCTTCATCTAGGCATTTTTTTTAATGTAAGCACATATACTTAAAACCGTTGCAGGGATAAAATTTTCATCCAACAATGTCAAATAAAAGGAGATTTAAGAACTTTCATTGGTGATACTAAGAATTCATAAAAGTTTCAAGTTTCTTTTTTTTTTAATTCAGCGAATTCAGATCCCAAAAGAGCTTAGCCATATGGCCACTAATTTGAACTTTCTCTGTACCAGGACTATTTTTTGTTCTTCGTCCTAAAACAATATTTACCAACAAAAAATTATTTTACTAAAAGTATTTTAACCATAAATTTATATGTGACGTACTTAAAAATAAATATTTGTCTCTAAAAAATAATATTATATATAAAATTAAGAGCAATATAATTAGTTGCACAAAATTCTCTAAAAGAATTGCATCATTTTAAAACAGAGGGATGATATATAAGTACAAGTACTGTTTGATGCAGCGACATTTATTTATTGAGTTAATTTCTTATATATCTTTTAACTCTACGTCATTTTCTTATTTGCCCCTCCACAATTCAATATATTTTATTTATCCCTCAATTCTTTCAAAGTCTTTTTTATAGATATCCTTTAAGTTATTATACTTACATTAAACCAATTAAATCAGCATTTTATCTTGAATCACTAAAATAAAAGACAAAAATACCCTTTTCTCCATTTTTCTTCTTTTTTTCTGTATGATTCTTCCCATATTTCCTCCGATTTGAATTTGTTGTGCAACGTAACTAAAGGTATTTTGCTTCATTTGTTTTTCCCTTCTGTCCTTTTGAATTAGTCAATGGGCTCAGCTACTAAACATGCTTCTCCTCTTGTTAAATGAGTAATGATAATTATTTTGCAATATTTATTGGCTCTTGCGTTCAGTTGCTCTGTTTTGCATATTAATCCATGGGGATTTAACAGAAGTTACAAAAACAAACAAAGAGAAGAAGGGTATAATGGAAAATATAAATGTTAAACAGTTGTTGTGATTTATTTGAAGGATAAATAAGAAAGAGTTTGAAGAGTTGAGGGATAAATAAAATATACTAAAATATTGAGGAAGAAATAAGAAAATAGTATAGAATTGAAGGGTCTATAAGAAATTAATCCTTATTTATTTTACGCAAAAATAGAAAACAAAGGGAAAAAAATGGCTAAGTGGTTGTATAGTCATATAATTGATATTCATGCCCCTTGTCGGCATGAAGTCGCCACTTGACACTTGTGTATCAATTATTTGACCAACAAATCTATGCATCAATAATTTGTATACGCAGGAATAACAAAGTGAAAATAGCAAATTAAAATTAATTAAGCAGGAAAGGGAAAGGAGACGATCGAGTGACAACAAATTAAAATTGACTGCATGATCGATCGATCGAGTACAAATTAGAATCTTGTCAAGCAGTGCACCACTCAAATTATGAAATTATATTACTACTCAACTACAATATTAACAAAAACATGTGACACATGGACACAGCTAAAATATGATACGCGTGTTTAGATGTGCCGTATTTTTTATAAGTGTCGTATTAAACGGTAAGCAAGACATATTAAGACATACTGTGCCACCAAACGCGTGTAAGTATGTCTAAGCAAGATATATTAAGACGTATCGTGTCATTAAAAGTATCGTTTTTTAGTCTTATTGTAAAAAAAATACGATACATTATGACATGACACGTATATATCTGATACGTACAAATATAGCATGATACTTTTATAAATCCCTACTTGCAACTTACAATTACAACTTACAATTTACAAATGAAGAGAGGGGTTTTCGTGTAGTGTAAGCTTTGCACATGACACGTATTATCCTTTCAATCAACTATAATTAATTGTAGATAATGTCTACAATTAGTCATATGCATTTTAAAATTATTTAAAAATTAATTTGAAAAATCGTTGTGAAAATTATGAAATTAATTAATTGCGATGGATCTCCACCCAAGATTATGTATGTGTTAATATCGTTTTCATGTTATATTATTGTCTTTGTCTTTGGCGGGTGATTTGTTTCTTTTTTCAATGTGGTGGATGTCATATGATATAGGTTTCCACTTGCACGCGTCAATTTCTTCCACCTATTATTTCTATTTCCCCCTCTCTTTCTTTCTTTTTCACTCGTTTCATTTGTTGTTTATTTGGCTGCATGGCAATATCGTCAATGCGTACAATATTTGCAACCAATCACTTGTATCCGCCTGTTCGCCCCCACATTTCTTTCTTTATTTCAAAATTTCTTTAGATGAATGTTCCTCTTCCATCCTTTCCATTCACCTCCTCTCCTCTAATTAATTGGACTATTATTGTTCATACAATTGCATACTACACGTCAAAATAACATAATTTAAATTTGAAAAATAAGTTTTGCATCCTCCTGGAATTAATCATCTTTATTAATTGGAATAAAAAGAAGAATTTATGTTCCTTTTGATATGTTAATTTCGTCTCCAAGTAATAATTAATATAATTCTCCATCATTGTAAACTGATCTTACTCAATAATTTATTTCATCTCTTTTTGGGTGAACTTGGTATAAAATTTCATATGATAACGACCCCTAAAGTTAAGTATGAGAAGACAAGTCTTTTCTGTTTTAAGAGAGTTCCTTTATTAAAACATGACAACATCTTTTGGTAAACGAAGGACTGCTACCAAAAGATCAAACAAAGTGACAATGTTGGATAAAGGATGACTTAATCTAAAGCAACTTTACATTCCGAATTGGAGACCATCATATATACACATGCAATGAGCAATTAGTAAAGTGTTTCCTCAATGTTCTATGTCAATGTCGTGTCATGCTCCATTTTATATACGGACTTAATTATCTCATGTGAAAGATTTAATGTGGCCGGGGATGATATACTAAGGGAAATTGGACTTGATAAGCGAGAATTAGGTATATATGGCTAATTTATTTTCCTTTTTCTTTGATTGTAACACTTGTATATAATGCATTATCTCTTAGAATATTAATCATGATTCTTTATTGAACTCTTGATTTGAATTAAAATTATCTTATTCCATGTTGTCAGTTTTTTGGAGAAACACAACTCCGTTGATCACCGAATTTCTTAAGCCTTTGCAGTGATCTTTCTCTTATCCGATGGAGAGATAAAGAGAATCAGCATCGGCAGTTTTCTTCTCTTTCTAGAAAACCCGAATATTGAGAGATAATTTATGTCGGTTTTTTCATTACAAGATAATGGAGAGAGACTGTGAGAGAGAGGAGGGTTCTGAAATATATAATGGGTGCCAATAACCGAAAGGTTGGCAAACCAACGGTTATGCCTTAGCGGATCCATACCAGATCCAATTTCTTTCTTAACGGGTTTACTTTCATAATCAGAAAACTGTCTATTAGTCGTATTTTCCAAGGACCAATAAAATAATTGTATTATTACCAAACTTTATATAATTTAGACCATCACTAAATCATAAAGTTATTAATACGCATTCTACACATTAAAGACCCAATTTCTCATAACACATATTGAAACCCGATAAATAATATTTAATTTGATCACTTCATAACGGATTTAATTAAATATTCGACAGTCCTATATATCGTGTATATTTATATTATATATAACCCTATATATTTATTCAATATATATTTATATTATATATAACCCTATATATTTTGTAATTAATAGAAATTAATTTGAACATTATCGTGTCAATGAACTGATGAGTCCGCAGTTGCTAATTCCAGCATCATCAGCTATGCAATTTGCTGATGTATGGAGTGACGCATCACAAGAGCCAAATTGATCATGATTTCCATTTGACAAATTAAACATATATATATATATATATATATATGGGTTTTGAGTTTGACAAAGATGCAAGTAACTGCAGCTAGCTAGCTAGCTAGCTAGGGGTTCCGTCAGACACAGTACAAGGCGTATCTATTTGCTGAGGTTGCATGTTTCCTCAGGTGGGACTGGGAAGAGGCGTGTTGTCGCCTTATTCCTCTCCGTTCGATCGTTTTCCGCATGTGTATGTATGAGGATGGGAGAAATGCTGTGGTTTAATCAATGAATTAATTAATTTGGGGAGAGAAAGAGATGTCTGTATGAAGGTATTTGTTTAATTAAGTCGTGGGTCAATTTGAATTGATGGATGGGGCTTGTTGATTTGAGATGTGGTGGTTAAATTCATGATCCCCTGCGCTTGGATAATGAAATGCGTTGATTTGGTGTGCATGTTGTGTGTGAGATCTGCATTCATCTCATCTGTGACTGTGGTGGAGCTTAGTTTGGATGGTATGTTGGTATATCATGGTGGCCGTGGCCGTGGCCGTACGTATACATATATACACTCTCGTACAACAAAAGACTGGTTGGGATATTACAAATTAATGTTGTTGGACGATGTCATCCCCGTATAATGAAAGATTAATTGTCTGCCTTTCTTGCTTAATGCTTGCTTGATTGCTTAATGCTTGCTTGCTTGCTTAATGCTTGCTTGCTCGCCGACCGAGAATTGAGTACTCTGGAAAAGTTGAAAACAATCACTCGTTGCTTCGATTTTTCTGTTCTAATTCGAATCAATTCTAGATGTTACTTTCTGTTAGATCATCTTTCCAATCCTCTGCGGAGTCCGGAAAAATCATGACTTTATGGAATGATTAATTCTCGGATGCCAAAGATTCTATACAAATTTCCGTCCAGATATATATGAGTTAATTAATGTTACGCACTGTGTTACTTGTTTGGACCGCTTACGATAAGACTAGGCGTTAGCATTAATTGAACACGAGCTAGTAGCTAGTAGCTAGTAGCTTCATTAATGCCCCATCAATTTCAATTCACCTTTTTTGAAGTTAAGTTGTTCTCTTTAATTTGGAAAGCTAAACAATTAATGAGTGGACACAATATATAAATAGATAAATGATGGAGAGATGCATAGCATGCATGCGAACCGCATATGCATATACGTCACTCTCCTGCTGCACCAATTCATTAATGCTTGATGATTGTTCTCAATCAATCAATCAATCAATCAATTAATCACTTAATTAATTTCCCTCTAGATACATAAATTAATGAAAACACCTAGCGTAGCTTCCGAAAAATTGTAGCTCCGAATCACAACAAACACCTCCGGATACATACAATCGAGTATACATTTGGAATTAGCAATGCAAGCAGATTGTGTAACGCAAGAGAATTTCCATCTTGACTCGATTTACTTCTTTTCCTCCAGCTAAAACCAAAGTCAGACGGCTACATCGCATATAAAATCTGCTAGCTTAAGTGGACATTCGACCAAATCCTAGATGCATATATATGTTCAATCACTATTGATTGTTCAATATATATACATCATTATTATCATTCGTATTGGCTATTGCTATGCATACTTAGGGATCCAATTAGAATTACTAAAAATTAATGCGAAAAGAAAACAACAAAATAAATCTACCTACATATATAAAAGCATGAATTAATCCGTTGAGCTCTATATATGGTTTCATCGATCATACCTTAATTTTCCTTTGGAAGGGTTAATTAACTGGGGCTCCTTTTTAATCTCTCCAAGAAGTAGTGCACTGCAACAAATTAATCTCTCCAAGAAGTAGTGCACTGCAACAAATTAATCTCTCCAAGAAGTAGTGCACTGCAACAAATTAATCTCTCCAAGAAGTAGTGCACTGCAACAAATTAATCTCTACAACTAAAACAGTCAAACTAAGATCATCCAATGCCACTAGATTAAGTTTTTTTCTGTTTTAGGAAGTTTCTGGAAGTGACAAAAATAATAAAAAATTGAGATGAGAAAGCTAAAATTAAAATTACAAAGATAAGCACTCGCGATGAGGAAGCTAGTCGTAATAGGCATGTCATGATCATGGCACTAGCAACAGGGTGTGCCTAACTATATATGCCATGCTTTTGTCGTGCGTTTGGAAAATATCAGACGTCTCATTGCTTATGTTCCATTTATTTAGTGTCATATATATTTGTATGGTACACAGTTAATTAATGGATATAAATACTACTTTAGCAACAGTCATTGCAGACCATTATTTGAAGGTAGAGAGTCATCGCTCTATTTAATTTACAAATTCAATTGGTCCTATAGTATGAGAATGTATAAATAATTAGTATATGAACCGTATATATTTTTTTGAAGTACTATGAACCGTTTACGTATATATATTTAGCACTTATGACGATGGATTTTGTATTTTTATAAAGAGATATAAATTTAACTCCCGTAAAAAATATTTAAAAAGTAATAAACATCGGACTGATATAAACTCTTATTTTAACAAAAATAGCATAATTTAACCTAGGTCATGTTGAGACTAAATCTTAATTTTTCCATAAGTGTTATTAGAACTTAAAACTTCTGTTGAATTATGAATATCTTGTGCTAGCATAAGCTAAATTACCAGTCTTATGGAACGCGTAGAGCAGTGCAGATTTTAATTAGGGGTTTTGAGTGCTCTTATTTTCAGAACAATCAATATATAAAAACCATTAATGTGCAGCTTTTATGTTCTAAATTATCATTTACATCTATTCTTTTTTTTAAAAAAAAAGAAAAAAGAACAGGTGGATACAACTGTTAGAAAACTGGCATTGAAATTGTAAAGAAAGATATTATATACTTTAACGGATAATAATTAGTATTTGATTTGAGCAATTTTCTTAGTAGACATGTATGAACGGCATATCATTTCTGTATATTTCAAAATAATATCATCTGGATCAACGGCTGTATAAATATACTAATGCCATCCGCTGATATGCTAGAATCTTATTGAATCGAGGAACTGAAACATTGATTATTTGATTTTGTTATAAGTACTAGATTTTTTTTAAAATCCTCTACATATATAATTTATTAAATATTTTGAAACAACATAACCATTAAAATATCATATGAAAATAAATACCATTAGTAATGTTTTGAAAACGTGCGTACCGTATCAAAACACAATGTGCCTTAACCATGTCGCGTCGACTTGATACGGCGTGTCTTAATCATGTTAAATGTATTTAGTAGGAAAACATTTGAAAAATTCGGAAAAATCTAAAAAAAAAGGAATTTTTTAAAGATTTTTTCTCCATTTTTTTACGATTTTTTCAAATTTTTTGATTATTTTCTTATTTTCAAATTGAATTTTAAATTAAACTGTATTTATTATAGTACATTATTTTGAGAATGTTTAATATTGCTAAGGAGGCAGGGGTGTGGCAGGGTACATTGCACTAGAAATAAATATCATATCTAGCACATTTTTTAATCCCCATTATAAAATTCCGTCAAAAAAATACAAAATCAACTATTGATCAACATCCAACGACTTAAAATCCATGAATGCAGTGTCTATTTGTGCCTACACATGCCTATGCATGTCTGCCTGTATTCCTATGTCATGTCTATGCGTGTGGCTCTTGTTCCTTCTATTAATTGATCATATATATACATGTAGCTAGATTTATCTTTATATTGTGAGGCCGGCGGTACTAATTACGGTGTTTAAAAGGAAAGGAAATTGTCTCTGAACAGCCGGAAATTAAGTCTCTCCCCTTGCATGGTTTTGTGTTGATTAATTGCCAGTGTATATCTTTCCAAATGTTCCAATTACGTGAGCTAGCTCACCTCTCTCTGCTCTCTCTCTGCTCTCTAGCTATCCCAATTAATCCGTACTCAGACACGGACAGACACAGCCGGACACAGACACAAACGGAGCTTGCTAGCTGCCGCGGGCGGCCGCACCCATCCCTGTCATGTCTCCTCCCCTTCCGACGTGTCCATCCTGCGGGTCCCACCTGTCCCTCCCCTGCTCCAACATGTGACGCCATGCGGGCCATCCTGTCCCCTACGTGCATGATATATATACATATATGTATGCCCTCCGCTATGCAGCCCTCTCTCATCCGTCTCTGATCTCTCTTCCAATTTATATCCCCGCCTATCCAACCCTACCCCCAACCAATTAATTCCAGAGATCTCCCTCTCTTCCTCTCTATCCTTCTCATCTCATATATTAATTGCAAATTAGTAACAACCGTCAATGGCTGTGAGTAACGACCACAAGGACAAGCTCGACTTCATCCACGATACGACCAAGAACACCGATCAGGTCCAGGCCAAGGTTTTGAGTGAGATACTGAGCAAGAATGCTGAGACAGAGTACCTCAAAAGGTATATTCATTAATCGTTCCTCCATGCCAAGATGCGTACCGTATTGCAAGTTTGATTTTCAACGTCTGTTATGATTTCTTTTCTATTATTTTCCTTTTTCCTTTTCCTAATCTAATGCAGTAAGATTGTTAAGTGCATGCGTTTCTGGATCACTGCTAATTGAACTTTCTTCTAATTTGTTAATTTTGTGATATATAGGCACAACATGAACGGGGCCACCGACAGGAAAACCTTCAAAGCGCAAATTCCTATCGTAACATACGAGGACCTGAAGCCAGAAATACAGAGGATAGCTGAGGGGGATAAGTCACCGATTCTGGCTGCCGACCCCATCTCCGAGTTCTTGACAAGGTGCGCATCAATTGGTTTCAGAATTTTCATAGATATACATGCCCATTTCTTTAGATTGCACAAGGCTTCTCTTGAAATTAATAATTAATTAATGTCATTAACACTTTCTTTTTCCTGATATTTACGTAAGCTCCGGGACGTCGGCTGGAGAGAGGAAGCTAATGCCCACCATTGAAGCTGAGTTGGATAGAAGGCAGTTGTTGTACAGCCTACTTACGCCTGTCATGAACTTGTAAGCATTATTAATTGTTAATTAGTTTCTAAATGTTTGCTTAATAAAGTAAAGAAAACTAGAATTGAATTGTTCCTCTTCCTCATATAGGCTAGACCGCTCTATGTCCGCTTGCTAGAGTTGTTCATTTTCCATTTTTAAATTTCAATACAAGACATTTCAACTTCCACCACAAAAAAGTAGTTCAAGCTTACCAGAATTAATAAAGTTGTACAAGTAACGTTGGTAATTCTCTTTTGGAATACGGAAGTTAGGATTAATTAGTCAATGAAGTTTGCATATAATATAAGAAAGAAGAAATTCCACATTTATATATAATATATATATATATATATATATATATATATATATAAACATGTCCAAAGAGTAAAGCAATTGTAACCTCTTAGAAAGAATGAAATTAAGACCATCTGGTGCACATGAACTCCCAGAGTTTCAAATTCCTATTTAACACTATTCACCTTCCAAAAAAAGCCTACAGAGTTTTGTTCGTTTCCACTAGCCATCCATTTTTTAAGGTTAGAATTAGATCGACTAAATCTATACATATATATCCGTGTGCGTTAACAAATCACATTATTCTCCCCTCCAATTAAGCAATAAATGCAGCTAGTCCTAGAGATTTTGCTACGAACTCACCCCTAACTGGTCAACCGAGTAGCCCGATTGACCAGCCAATAAAAAAATGAAGATCCAGCAACTTCATATTTTTTTGAAACAAAATGTTTCTAACAAATCCGAATTATTTTCATATATATATATATATATATATATGATTACAGAGTTTGGTAATATGCTTCCATAAACATTTCGGCTCGAAATATTTACGGATCAAATTTCAAAATCTCATGTTCAAAATAAGTAGCTCAATAAATTTTCATATCAAAATCTCGTAGAATACCAAAATTTTATCATTTTTAGTATTTTGGAACTTTTTTAATGATTTTTTAAAAATGACCCTAAAAATAATAGAAAAATATTAATATTTGAATGTCAAAAAATGATTATTTTTAGAAAATCATTAAAAATAATTTCAAAATCTTAAAAATGGTAAATTTAGGTATTTTATAAGGCTTTGGTATAAAGAATTTTTTGAGTTACTTAAATCGATATTTCGGACACGAAATTTTGAAATTTGACTCCGTAAGTATTTCGAACTGAAATACTTATGCAAGCATATTAGTCAAACTGTTTATATATATATATAGATGTACGTGTGTGTATATATATATATATGTACAACATACTGACTGAATATGAATTTGGAAAGATATTGTGAGATTTTCATTCATAAAGATGAAATGAATTTCAAAAATTTTCATAAAAAACTCTCTCCTTCAGAAAGTTTGAGTGTAAAAGAATATTATTTATATAGTCGTACCTAACTTGCAATAATGATTAAATGAAGCATCAATCACTCAATTCATTTCCGTATATGTCATCAATCAGAAGTTCAGCATACAAGCTATAGCCTTCCTGAATATTCGTTTATTTATTTATTTATCGTTTTTACACGAACAGATATGTACCGGGCCTTGACAAAGGCAAAGGACTCTACTTCTACTTCATCAAATCAGAGACCAAGACTCCTGGTGGCCTAGTAGCCCGACCGGTACTGACAAGCTACTACAAGAGCAACCATTTCAAGCACCGTCCCTTTGACCCGTACAACGTGATTACTAGCCCGACCGCTGCCATCCTCTGCCCAGATTCTTTCCAGTCCATGTATGTTCAGATGCTTTGTGGCCTAATTTACCGTGATGAGGTGCTCCGAATGGGTGCCGTCTTTGCCTCCGGTCTCCTTCGTGCAATCAGCTTCCTTCAAACCCATTGGCGTGACCTGACAAATGATATTGAGACAGGAACCTTAAACAACACAATAACTGATCCTTTAGTCCGAGAGTCAGTTCAGGATATACTGAAGCCTAATCCTGAGCTAGCCAAGTTCATAGCCGATGAATGCTCCATGGAGAACTGGGCCGGAATTATAACCCGCATCTGGCCACATACAAAGTATCTTGATGTCATAGTCACAGGTGCAATGGCACAATACATACCGACACTTGAGTACTACAGTGGTGGGCTGCCGATGGCATGCACCATGTATGCTTCGTCGGAATGCTATTTTGGACTTAACCTAAAGCCCATGAATAAACCTGATGAGGTGTCATACACCATCATGCCTAACATGTGCTACTGTGAGTTCATACCACTGGAAGAAAGTTACGGCAAGGCGACAGGCAATCTGGTTGACCTGGCAGATGTTGAAATTGGGAAGGAGTATGAATTGGTTATTACCACATACTCTGGCCTGTGTCGGTACAGAGTCGGTGACGTGCTGCTTGTGACTGGTTTCCACAATGCAGCACCCGAATTCCGGTTTATCAGGCGCAAGAATTGTTTGTTGAGCATTGATTCTGACAAGACCGATGAATCGGAGCTCCAGAAGGGAGTGGAGCGTGCTGCCGAGCTAATAAAGCCATACTGTGCTGGCATTGTAGAGTACACCAGTCGGACTGACACAACAACTATACCGGGCCATTATGTGATCTACTGGGAGTTGCTAGTCAAAGAAGGCGGCACATGGCCTGAGAAAGAGGTGTTCGACAAATGTTGCTTGGAAATGGAGGAGGAATTGAACTCGGTGTATCGGCAAGGCCGTGCTGGAGATATAATTGGTCCATTGGAGATTAGGGTTCTCCAAAGCGGTGCATTTGAAGAGCTAATGGACTATGCCATCTCCAGGGGGGCTTCAATCAACCAATACAAGGCTCCGAGATGCGTCACCTTCCCGCCGATCATCGAGCTGTTGGACTCGCGTGTCATATCGACCCATTTCAGCAAGGGCAAGCCCCAGTGGAGCCCGCAAAGGAAGGACATGCAGTAAGAGTGAGAAATTGGCCGCATGATGGGCTAACAACGAGCGGGACCCGGTAAAAATTATAATAAATGTGTTACAGTGTTAAACTTTTTTTTATATATGTATACACATATCCTTTCTGTAATTATGTTGTATATGTTGATGTCTAGATTTATGGTAGTTAAAATTGTTGTAATGCTCGGTACCGTCATCATATTCACAATTTTCTGGCATTATATGAAAAGTCAAATTTGAATTTTTTTTTGTCCTTTCTGGATTGCACGTTACAACCCATCCCACTACAATTAGGTGGACAGGAAGATTGCACAGCTTAAAATCAACCAACAAATAGTACAAGATTGGAAATAGACAAATTAAGAGGAGCAATAAACAATTAATGCCTTGCTAAATCAGGGTCAAACTTTGTGGGACAGGAATTGATGAATAAAACCAAGACTCTCCTGTTTGTTGATTTAACCTTAAAATATTCCTGACCTGCGTATGCCTGATGTAGTGCTACTGCCCACTGCTGGCTTGATTATGGTCAGAATTTTTGCTTCTTCAACAATTCCAGAAGAAACAAAAAATGTAGGTCCCGAAAATGTCAGCAAATTATTATATTGCCAAATTGAAAATATTGAATAAATAATTGCAACTAGAAAGCGAATTAGCAGATTGCTCATTTCATACCGTGGATTTTTCTATATATTATGTTAACAGAAATGTTTCTATCAAGTAAAAGTTAGTGTTCAATGCATACATGTGACATGCATTTTTCTCCTCCGTTATACATTAATGATTACATATTCAATTATTCAGCATGTTGGCACTAAATTAAGAGGCTGGTATAGCAAAGTAACAATATAAAAAAAATAATAATAATTTGAAGGAGCATGATAGATAGATCAACAGAAAATCTACCTGCTTCAGTTAGCTACATTAAGAATGCATTTGTGCAGAGCAAAAACTGTAATTATTTAGTGTTTGCCTGGGCGTTGGGTAGCGCTATCTGTATAGCGGCGCCACTTGGATATACTATAACATAGATTTGGATCATAATTAGGTTTTGAAGTTAGGATCTTGACCAAGAAACCGATTTTTATTTGCAAGTGGAAGTGGGATATGTAATGATATGCAATTCCTTCACAAGAAGACAAAGCCACGAGCTAGATATAAGATGTGCATCCATGCCACCAGCTGGCCTGGCCAACTTGCTTGCATTGATTAGTATTATTTTAGACAAAAATGATATAAATTAAAACTTCCATAGATACCCTGATTGTCAAATAAAAATAATCACTCCAGTCTGGCTAATATTCTGGTTCATTCCTTCCAAATGTAAAAGATAATGACTCTCTAAATCAAATATAGAATCTCTGTTGCGACTGAATGATAAATAAAAGTAGCATTTGATTCTTACTTGTCCATTTTTAACACTTTTAGTCTCTCTACTTGCAGATGCAGAGTTTATCTGAATCTCAATTGGGCTCACATTATAGGATACTTGCTGTTACTTGGGCTGATCCAAAAGAGATCTTTCATAAACAGCTTGATATGGATTCTCAGTATTAGATTTCCTTGGGCCCAAGGGAGAAAGAAACCCCAGTACAAATTA
The DNA here is from genome assembly GCA_037678475.1 of x Bolboschoenoplectus mariqueter. Classification (NCBI taxonomy): domain Eukaryota; kingdom Viridiplantae; phylum Streptophyta; class Magnoliopsida; order Poales; family Cyperaceae; genus x Bolboschoenoplectus; species x Bolboschoenoplectus mariqueter. The sequence continues at coordinate 3,808,394 of CM075260.1, read as the reverse complement.
CAAGCCTCACAGTGCCAAAAGTTACTGATGACGTAAGGACAAAACAATTATTTTTATTTTTGACTTCAAAGTCACGATTGATTTGGGGTTTAGTCGACTTCAATGTCACGATTGATTTAGAATTTGGACTGACTTCAATGTTACGATTGACTTGAGATTTCCAGGGATTTGGGCTTGAGGTTTGGATTTGAGTTTTTGAGCCTTGGGAGGTTTGGATTTGAGTTTTTGAGCCTTGGGAGGTTTGGATTTGAGTTTGAGGGTTCTTGGAATGATTTTATGCTTTGAAGGGGATGGAGAGAAAGTCATGTATAGGAGAATCAAACATAATTTGAACACAATTTCATGTTTGAAATTCTTTTTATCAAATCTAAGGATTTTTTTTTTAAGATTTTGTTACGCATCAAAACATGATTATTTTGACCAAAGTCAACACATGGTCAACTTGCCTCTGAAAATTCGAGCTTGAATCCAAAATATCAATTTTGGCAAAATTTGGTCTCAAATTGGTATTTAAAAAAATCACTTCATTTCATCTGAGGATTTTTGGTGATTTTGGGGGGATTTCGTCATGCATGAGATGACTTTCAATTAACAATTTGACCAAAGTCAACACATGGTCAACGTGTCATTTATTCACTTTTAAAAGTTTGAATTTGAATTTAAAATGTCAATTTGCATCAAAAATCATTTCCATCAATTTTGGAGAAATTTTGGTAATTCTATGCACGGAATGATTTTTTAATGAAGCATTTGATCAAAGTCAAATTATGGTAAAATTAATGCCCATTTTGATTTTAAATTTAAATTCAAAACTCTTAAGTATCAAAATTCAATATCTTAGTTCTATAAAATTCTATTTGAGATATAGAAATTTCAGAAACAATTTTCATGAGGTTTGGACTTTGGAAAAGTGTAAAAATGTGATTTTTTTTAATCAAAATATTCTAGGTAAAATATAGAATTTTTTAGAAACAATTTTCATGAAATTTGGGTTTCAAAACCTTTTGTTTTGGATTGTTTTTCAGTTTCTTTTTACTTTCTGTTTTGGGCTCATTTTAAGATTGGGCTGCTCTTCTTTTTCAGCTTGGGCTCCAACTCTTTCTTTTTTCCGAGCCGGATAAAATGTACCTGGGCTTCCATGCTCCTTTGTTTTTTTGCAAGTGGGCCAACATAGAAAGAATCAGGGAAAAAATTGGTTTTCGTATTTATACATGGTGCGTCGGATTTTCTTCAAGATTCATGCGGGATCATCTTCAAACTAGAAGAGGCACGTTACTTTCCCCTTTTGGATCCGGGTCTAGAAGGCAAAGCAAGTTAACGGGTTTTCACATCTCCATCGTCGGAGCACCGGTTGCCGATGTCAGTAAGCATCGCCTAGACAAGGGGAGCACGGAGGCAGCCTTGCTGTCGACTGGGGCGCAGCGGATCGCCGGCGTGGTCACCATGGTCTTGGTCTCGGCAAAAGCGCGATTTGAGCTCGTTTTTTTTTGTTTTGCGATTTTCTTTCTTTTAAATTGATGCTGGTTTTATTTATACGACATTATCTGGTTGTTAATATGCCTTCCATGTGGTTGATTTCAATCGGATTCGATTGTAGAGTTCACCAGATTGGTATCGGTTTGAATAGTCTATTGTGTACCGGTGGTCCTTTTCTCACTAATTCTTAGCATTTTTTTATATTTTATTTTTCCATTCTATGTTCTTTAACTTATGTATAATTTAAATACGTTAGTGCCTAATTCAATCCGCACAGTGTCATATATCCTTTTCGGTTTGATTGTGTTGACTAATCTCCAGTAATTGTGGTTCGGTGTCGATGGTCATACGCTTAAGCTTATTATATCTTTGTTTCATTTGGCACCTAATTGAACATCTAACAGGAAAGGATCCTTTGAGGAAGATCAGCTTGCCCAACGTAACTAACACATTTCAGCCACATATATTATTATAGTGATGGACATTTAATGAAACTTGAAATCAAAATCTGAAAAAAAGACATTTCAATTTTGTCAAACTCAGAATGCATCTCTCTTTTATCTGTGCAATTAAAAGTTATTTTTGTTAGAAAATTTGGCATTATATCTCTTTGGAAAAGGTTATATTTACAAATTTGATACCTATGCACTTATTGTGAGGCCTCCTCCCTTTTCGATACCTATGCACTTTTCGTGCAAGGCATAAGAATATTAGGCAACACACTTATCGTGCCAATTCCTATTTGGATCATTTAGTTCGATTGAATGGTATATCTCTTTTATTTACTTTCCGACACTGAATTTTCTTTGCAAGAGCGAAGGGACAGCTAGGTATTTATTACATCAACTAGTCCGTTCATGCCAAAAACCCAAAGAAGATTAAGAAAAGTTAGAAGGGAAAATAATTTAAGGAATATGAAATGAGAAAAGACAATTCCAATTCACCCTCGTGTATCATGATATAACTCAGTATCATATATTGAGATGATCCAAATCAGGTCCTGAGGTACTTGTTGTTCCTCTCTAAGTTTAGTAACCTTGAGAATTAGTGAACCTTATAGTAGGTCAAATCAATACCATGCTTGAGCCTCTCAAAATGTATTACATACTCACTTATGTATATCCTACTTCTATTCTAACTGATTGTGTGAAAAGTTGCAAGGCTTTTTTTTTATTGGAAAAAAAAGGGGTTGTCAACTTAAGAGCTTTTTTTTTTAGGATAATTTTTTTGTAAGAGAGAGAGTTAATTGGAGAGTGCTCCTTTGCATGGAAGCACCTGGGGTTCTTATAGGCGTCGGAGTTGGCCTTGGTGTGCTAAGGTGGCAGCATTGCTCTTTTACTCCTCTTTCTTCATATGGTCCAGCTTTTGAATCTTTCACAAAAATGGTAAAAGCCCCTTTTCCTTCTTTTCTCTTTGTCCACCCTGAGAAGAGAAGCAAGCAGGATTAAAGTTGGTTGGTCTGTTGCAGAGCTCTTGTTCACTTCTTTAAGCCAGGTACATTTGCATCAGTGCTAATTTTCTCTTTTCCTTTCTCTGGCAGCTCCATACGAACTGGTCTTGAGTGCTCTAACTGGATTTGTGTGCCATTCTCCCAACTGTTGTGTCAGCGAGCATCGCCAGATCATGCAAAGGCTACCACCAAGTGCGATCACAAGTTTTTTGTGCGCCTACTCCCTCTTGCAGGCGACGTCGGTGGCTTGCTCCTTGCTTTCTTCATCTAGTTTGATTCCCTTCTCAGCTTAGAGAAGTGTCGGAGAGAGGGAGAAGAGGAGGAGGAGGAGGAAGAAAAGAAGAAGGTGATCCGTTCATTTCCCTACACTTGGTGTTCATGCTCCACAACAAGAACCACTAAGCCGGCTCTGATGAAATAGGTACACTTTTCTTTCCCCTCTTTTATTTCGACTTTTAAAGGTTACTTGGATGAATTGGGTGCATATAAACCAAGAGGCTGGTAACAGGACCTGATGCATTTAAACCAGTGTCAATTTAATGCCTTGCTGACATTGCGTCATCATTTGGCAGATTTAATTAAGCTAGGCTCAATTTAATTAACTGCTGATGTGGCATTGACATATGGTAGAGGGCCACTGTCAGTGACACAGGGCTTGCTGACGTGACATGTCCTATGGCTGCTGACATGGCAAAAATATATTTTTTAGACACCAAAGTTTGTACCCAGAAAGGTCTCCATATATATTTGATTTCGATTTTTCCAATTACATCGCTTTTTCGATGAAATTAATTGGGCAAATTTCAATCATTCTCAAACATTTAGAGATATTTTGGTTCATGATTTTTTTAGTAATTAAGCATTTCAATTTTATTTTAATGCTTAATTAGAACATTTGATCTGTAAAAATTCAATATTTGGAGTTATATAACTCCAAAAATTGTGTATGACCTATCAAAATTCTAAGAATTTTATGAGGAATTTGATTTTGTCATAAAACTCGGGTTTTGAACTTGAAAAATCTGAAATTGATTTTTTCCAAATTTTGCATTTACACCTAGAGCATTTATTTTGCCCTGAAATGTCTGGAGGTTTGGTTTAGGGTCTTGGCATGATACCAGGGATATTAGTTTCATCCCTGAACGTTTAGAGGCTATTTTGAGGAGATTTATGGTTTTAGGTTTCGGTTGCATTTGAGTTTGTGTAGTTTGGAGAGGTTTTGGAGAGGTTTTGGCATGATATCGCATGAAATATTTTACATTATGAATTTTGTATAACACCCAAATTTAAATTTGTATGTGTCTATGACAAGTGGGTCCCATTCGTCAATAACACCCAAATTTAAATTTGTATGTGTCTATGACAAGTGGGTCCCATTCGTCAATAACACCCAAATTTAAATCTGTATGTGTCTATGACAAGTGGGTCCCATTCGTCAATAACACCCAAATTTAAATCTGTATGTGTCTATGACAAGTGGGTCCCATTCGTCAATAACACCCAAATTTAAATCTGTATGTGTCTATGACAAGTGGGTCCCATTCGTCGGACAAAATGACTTAAGAATTTCGTAGTACAGGTAAGAGTCAGACTGAGTTGTGATTTCTACCCGAGCCACCTAATTTTGACGCCTCGGTTAGTAATTGGATATTTATACCCTCTGTCCCACTTATATTAATCCTAGTGGGACTAATCAGCCGCCTGAGCACTTTGTTCCAGTGTCTGCATGTTTGTCCGAGTTGCGTTTTGTGTTTTAGTCCATCCATTTCTTCATTTTTTACCCCAAGCTAACTTAGGGGTAAACATTTCTATTTTGATTATTGTTATTTACATAATGGTATTTCTAGAGAAAGTTCCAACGGTAAAAAAATAGAAAATAATGGTTCAACTGCGTTTTCATTTTTGAAAATTGATACTCCCTATTTTCTATAATATGAGCCAATGATGAAAATATCATATGGCTTTGAGGCCCATAATCCCTTTATTAACTCTTAATTATTATTTTTATCTCTTAACATTCTCTCTCAAATTAAGGATATAAATATCAATCATTCTTAATTTGCTGATATTTTCTCCCAACCGTTTTGGCTCCAATCCTTTGGTAAACACATAGGCTAGTTGATCTCCACTCACAAAAGGTGTTTCGATCTCCCTTGATTGAGTTTTTTTCTTGAATGAAATGACAATCTACTTTTATATGTTTTGTTCTCTCATGATATATGGGATTTGAGGCTATGTGTTATGCTGTTTGATTGTCGCAATACAATTTCATTGGTTCACTTGTCGATATGCCAATATATGCTAATAGTTGTTTAATCCAGATTAGCTCGCTCGTGGTTGATGTCATGGTCCGATATTTAGCTTTGACATTCGATCATGCTACGATATTTTGTGTCTTGCTTTTTCACGTGACCAAATTTTCACATACAAATGTGCAATAGCTAATAGTCAACTTCCGGTCGAAGCTTCTGATCCAATCTGTATCGGAATGGCCACATATATGATTAGCATTGTTATTTTTCAACCAAATTTCCTTCTTGGGTGAACCCTTTAAATATCTAAGAATCCTATTTATTACTTCTAAATGTGGTGTTTGTGGTGAATGTATAAACTTGCTTATTTGGCTTACCGAAAAAGAATTATCGAGTCTTGTTGCTATGAAATAAATAAATTTCCCTACAAGTCATTTGAAATTGATTTATATTTTCTAATGATTCTCCTTCTTCACTATTTAATTTCCACTTGCTATCAATAGGTGTAATGGTCGGCTTAATTACATCATAACTTATCAACTTCTTTTAGCAAATCTGACACATATTTTTCTTTGCAAAATAGAAAGACCTTTTGAGTAATGAGCTATTTCAATTTTTAAGAAATATTTTAATAAACATAAATCCTTGATACCAAACTTTTCTTTTAAATTAATCTTGACTTTTTTAATTTCTTCTTGATTGTTACTGGTGATTATTATGTCATCTACATATAATAAAACTATGCTGATAAACTTACCATCATAATTGGTAAACAAGGAATGATCTGCATAACTCATTTAAAATTGCAAGAAATTAAATACAAGCTAAGTTTTTCATACCATGTGCGTGGAGATTGCTTTAATCCATGAATTGATTTTTTAAACCTACAAACCAAGTTAGTATCTTTTTCTTTTTCATGGCTGAGTGGTAAAGTCATGTATGCATCTTCTTCAAATGTTCCTTGTAGAAAGACATTTTTGACATCCATTTGCTGTAAAGTCCAATTTTGATTTACTGTTATGGAAAGTAAAATTCTAACGGTATTCATTTTTAGTTATGGATGCAAAGGTCTCTTGGTAATCTATATTGTATATTTCTGTATACTTTTTGGCTACCAACCATGCTTTATGCTGTTCTATAGTTCCATTGCCATTACATTTAATTTCATAAACCCATTTCCAACCTACCGATTTTTTTATTTTTGGGTAATTGTACGATTACCCAAGTTTTATTTTTTGCTAAGGCGTTTAATTTTTCCTTCATGGCCTTGTACCATATCGGATTTTTTATGGCATCTAGAAAATTATTTGGTTCTTGTTCTTTTGAAATTGAAGTCAAAAAGGCTTTATGGTTGGTAGAAATGTTATCACAAGTAACAAATTCTTGTATAGGATAATCTATTTTGTATGTTACAAAGTCTTTTAATCTTGTTGAAGGTTTTATTGTTTGGCTTGATCTTCTTTATTATAATTCTTCAATATTTTCATCTTCACTTTTCAAGTTGTGTTTCTTCTACTTCATTCCCAATTTCATTTTCGGTTGTATTTTCATTTTCTATTGGTTTTTCCTTTTCATTTGGAGAATTAAAAATGGAAAATGTAAATTCATTGGGTGGTTCTTGAACATTTTGTTCATTATTATTTTTTTCTTTATAATAAGGTTCATTTTCTTGGAATGTTACATTCCTAGAAACAATTTTTTTTTTGTTGATTGGGTCATAGCATTTGTTCTTTTTTTTTTGTCATGAATATCCTAAGAAAATAGCATTAATTGAAGTATAATCTAATTTATCTTGTTTATTTTTGTGTACATAGCATGCGCATCCAAAAACTCATAAATAATCAAATTTTAATTTTCTTTGATGAAGAATTTTCAATGGACTCTTATATTTTAAATTAGCACTTGGCAACTTATTAATTAAATATGTTGCGGTGAGAACGGGATCCAATCAAAAAATTTTAGGTACATTATTTTGAAATAAAAGTACTCATGTCATTTCAATTAAATGTCTATTTTGTTCGGGTGTATAAACACATATTGTTTGATTCAAAATTCCTTTTTGTTTGAAAAAAATTGAGAAATTTTTATTCACTAACTCCATTCCATTTTTGCATCATGTTGATTTTCTACAATAATATAAAAATCTTGAAAATGAGAAAATACTTCACTTTTATTTTTTAATAAATATAACTAAGTTGTTCTAGTATAATCATCAATAGAGATAATAAAATATTTGTATCTATTAAATGATTCAATTGGGGCGGTACCCCATACATCTGAACTAAATCAAAGATTTTTCACTCTTACAATCTGATAAATTAAACAGTAATCTAGTATGTTTTCCTAACTTACAAATCTCATAACTTCTATTATCTATTTTTGTAAAATTTAAAAGACACTTTAAAATTTTGTCGGAGGAATGATCAATTTTTTTATGCTAAAGAGTGCTCAATTCTTCTTCCTTTCTTTTGTTGAAATTAAATTTTTCTTCATTTAAAATATAAAGTCCATTTTTCAAAAATCATTCACCAATAATTTTCTTTGTTGTCCATTCCTGAAAAGTCATATTTTTTTGTAGAAAAAATAAGTTCACAATTTAGTTCTTTTGTAATGTTGCTAATGGACAACAAATTAGATGCACCATTTTTTACATATAAGACAGTTGGAATTATATTTGAAAAAAAAATAATTAAACCATATCCCAGAATTTCCATTTTCTCTCCATTTGCTACATTCACACATTGTTTTATTTTATGTTCATTATAATCATTGAGCAAATTTTTATTGCTAGTCAAGTGATTAGTTGCGCCTGAATCTAAAATCCAATTAGTTTGTTTAGAAGAAAAATACAAGTTTGCAACAATACCAGACTTTTGCTAATTTTGGTGAGCATCTGTTGAAGAAGTTGCATCTATCGCATTTGCTGCTAAAGGAGCTACCTCATTGGATCCGAGGCGCTTGCATTCCCTTTTAATTCCAAGCTGTTCTCTATGTGTTCCCCCCTTCTTAGTAGCAAACCCCTTCTTCTCCTCTTGCTTTTGATCTTCGCCTCACCTCAGCCCCTTTGGTCTGAGGTGCGGATGGAGGTGCCAACACTCTTCTTTGTTGTGCCCCACCTTCTTACAGTGCTCACACAACTTGGTGCCCTCCTCCTATGGCTCTCCTCTAGGGTTTGTGGTGGTTCACATCGCGATGGCGAATGCCTTGGCCTCGAGGTTCTCGATCGTCTGTGACCCCATCATGACTTGCCTCGTTTTCTCTCTTTTCACCATAGCTGCAACTTCATCCATAGAGGAGAGTTCAGCGAGAAGAAGAATTTGAGACCTCATGGCCTCCTAAGCTTGGGTTGAGGCTTGCAAGAAACTGAAAGATCTCATCTTACTCTTCTCTCTTTTGGATTTTAGTGAGATCTGAGGTGGGAGGCCGATATATTTTGAGCTCTTCTCTTTCTTTGGAGGTACACGAAGAAGTCCATCACCGCTAGAAAATTGATTTTATTTGAGGGTAGAAAAGGGGCCAAAAGCAAGGATAAGTCATCGTATATATAGGCATATGATAAACCTCAATTTTATATATTTTTATTAGGATTTATCTCTGAAACCATACCAATTCTTTAGATTTTTATGGTAATTCAGGATAATTTTATATTAAGTTCGAGATACTGTTATGTTTGTAAAATTCAAATATAGGTTTGAAACAATTTGGCAAGAAGAATCAAGAATTAAAGAAATAAGAAAAGAATCAGTACATGAACCAGAGCAAATGAAGGATGAATTGTGACTACTGAAGTCCAATTTAAATCAAACCAAAGAATGTAGGTCTTAAACCTCTAAAATGAGCGTTATATTAAGCAAATTTGAATAGTTAGTAACATCTCTTTAGTACGAAACACAGAAAAATCTGAATTAAATCTCAAATAAGACAGAATTAGAAGCCCATTTTTAAAAATGTTTCCCGAACACGTGAATGAATTAATAAACTTAATTCATGAAAGAAAACGAAGTCTTGATTATCTGAAAACTATTTTCAAGCATAAGAGGTTTAATCGAGGAATCAGTGGCTACACTAAGAATGTGAAATAAAGGAACTACGAAAAAATAAAAGAGGAAATGGAGCACTTCCCATGTGAAACTAATGGAGAGAAAAATCACCGAGGAACAGAACCCCTCTCTCTTCTTCCCTTACACACAGCACCTTCCCCTTCCCACGTGTCTCTCTTTCTTCTCTGCACCAAGGAATTACACGCGATTACAGTAGCACGAACTGTAGCGGCAGCATTGAGATTCGTGGAAATAAATTTTATAGGGGAGGATTTTTGGCTTCTCCCAGGAAGCAAAACCCTCCTCTCTTCTCTTCTCGGTTTGGTAACCGCTCCACATAGAACCCTCTCTTTCTTCCCTTTCCTTCTCTAGCAGTGTGTGTGTCGTTGGTGACGACGGGCGACGGAAGAGTGGCGGGGCACGGCAAAGAGACTGTCGAAGGCAGCGGAGTAACGCGATGTGACATCCTTGAGCAACGGTATCGAATCCCTTATCTTCTCCCTGAGTACCTATTGTTTCAATTTTAAACCATGTCCCAAATTGCTTGATTTGAGATGGTTAAGTAATAAATTCAGTTGCTAGCATTCAATTTCAGACCCTAATGTAGTTTATAGCAATTTGCTTAACTCAATTTGTTTTACTTGAAACAAAGTGATTATTTGGGGAAATAGCAATTTTGCGGGAAAAACACATAATTCTAATAATTATTTGTTCAAATTGAAAATCATGTGGAGCAATTGATAAATGGAGAAATGGATTTCAATCAGTTTTTCAATCCGTTTTTGATGAACCTTCGTTTCTGGTACGATTCTGGTATGAACCAAGGGCTGTTTTGCAATTTTCTAGATTCTGGTTCTGTTCTAGTTTAATTTCAGGGACTGTTTCATTAAATTCCAGCCTTCTGCACAGTTTTGGGTGAATACTGGTAAATAACAGGGGCTTCTGTGTAAATTTTCGGGTCTGACAAGGTCCTAGGACTTAACTCTGACAGTTTTAATAGGAATAATGCTATTAATAGGACTTAACTCTAGAGATGGAGGGAGGGGGTAATGGAGGGGCCATGGCCCCCCCTTGATTTCGTATAATGCTATTAGTTTTAATAGGAATACCACATTTGGCCCCTTTAATATCAAATTGGTTAATTAATATTTAAATAATATCCTTCCAAAATTGTATACAATTCATGAGACTTTAAGAAAGATCTAATATATTACAATCAATTTTCTTTTGCCTCGTATGGAATATTTCCATTTTTATAGTGAGATTGACAGATTGTGATCTTGGTCCATTAATAACTCATCTACACTCATAACAAGTCACATATTAACATATTGTAAAATTGACAAATGAAATATGATGAAAATTTTCACAAAACATAATAGACAAAATTTAATAAAAGAACTATATGAAGCACAAAAAGTATATTTCCTTTTATATATTATAAAGTGAACATCAAATTGTTACTTTGATTTTGAACAAAATTGGTCCCTACTTTAAGTACTTTCTAGCTTCATCACTGTACTAGTCTCCTCATTGCTGGCAATATTTGGTTCTTTGTTCTGTTGGCTCTTGACCTTCTCTCTTGCTCTTTCTGTTATGTGACTTATTGAGACAGGATTGAAACATGCTCTGATACCATGTTGATTTTTATTGTAAGCTGATAAAACACAGAGAAAGGAGTAAAATGATGAACAGTAATTGTATTGCTATTATGATTATTGTTAATTACTAACATGATGGTATTTATAGAGAAAGTTCCAACGGTAAAAAAAAAAAATAGAAAATTATGGTCAAGCTGCCTTTTCATTTCTGAAAATTGGTACTCCTTATTTCTATAATTTGAGCCAATGATGAAAATGTCATATGGCCCATAATCCCCTTATTAACTCTTAATTATTCTTTTTATTTTTCAACACTGTCACCTTTTATAAAGTTGAGAGAACATCCATCATGACTTGGCGCGGGCGATACATGGCTTCGAGCGGAACAGCCTTCGGAAGAGACAAACCAAAACCTTCACTCAAGTCTATTGGTTCATCTCCAATCCTTTGCCAATCGAAGCACTGAATGAAGGTCCCTAATGTAAGTCCGACTTCGCGTATTGCTAAGCCTTCTCCTGGGCACCTCCTCCTCCCCATTCCAAAAGGTATTATGTTCTTTGCTTCTGCTTTGCCGCTTTTAAATCTCTCAGGCACGAACTTGGTTGGCTCGTCCCACAAGCTTGGGTCTCTGTGAATGAGATAAGCATTGATCAAAAGCATTGTACCTGCTGGAATTTCATACCCTCCGATAGAAACATTTTCCCGAGATTCATGCGGTATGAGAAGTGGGCCAGGGGGATAGAGGCGGAAGACCTCATTGAGGATGCAATGGAGATATGGTAGGTTGGGCATATCAGACTCTTGTATAAGCCGCTTGTTACCAACATGTGCTTCGATTTCAGCCAATGCCTTCTTGAGTTTGTCAGGATGGTTCAATAGAAGAGCCATTGCCCATTCCATTGTATTGGATGATGTGTCGGTTCCTGCATTCCAAAAGCTCTGGAAAAAAAAAAAGGTGGACAAAAGAAATCAGAATAAATCATGCTAATGTTAGTTCAAATTACATATAAAAGTGTGAATCACAAAGTGCCAATTATTACTTACCACTGCAATCACCCGGATATTTGTATCATTGTATTTTTCTGGGTTCTCCTTCTGCAGCTCTAGCAAATTGGTGATCATGGTCCCTTTCTTCTGATCTCCGGCACTACGATGCTCGTCGATGAGCTTCTGTGTCATTTCTTTGTTGAACTCAGCCAAATGATTCAGCTTCTTGGTCCCTTTTGCCATTCCAAGGAACTTCAAAATCGGCATGAAGTCCTCTGGATTCGAAATGCCACCCAAGGAGAAGAACTCCTCCACCGCCTCTCTGAACCGCTTTGTCTCTGCCAAATCCTCAATGTTGTCTCCGTAGAATCTATTTCCAGTAATCATTGTCATGATCACATTAATAGACAGCTCAAAGAACTTCGCCTTAAGGTCGACTTTCTCAAAATAACTCAAACCGTTTGATCCTGCAGAAGCATTCCATGAGCAGAAGAGTCGGCGTGCCATGTCACTAACCTGCCTGCTTCTGACATCTGAGGATGCGTGCAGCTGCTGTGCAGAGAGAACAGTAGCTGCAATCTGACGAACATTGCGCCAGTGTGGCCCATAGTTGGCTGCCTTGATGTCTTTGTAGTCAAAGGAGAATTGTTTGAAAGATGGCAACTGGACTCTATTGGAGAAAGCCATGTCATTGGTGGTGAAACACTGCTCGGCCAAGGAGAGAGAGGAGATAACAAGAATGGGCCGGGAACTGAATTTGAGAAATACAGCTGGGCCATATTTTTCGGATATGGAAGCAAGAGTTTTGTGGAGGGGCTTTTTGAAGAGATGGAGGTGACCGATTATTGGAAGTGCCCGCGGGCCCGGTGGGAGCTTTTTGTTATTGTTCTCTTTAGTACGAGAAAGGAACTTTATGAAGAGAAGAACAGCAATGGCAAGGAGAATGCTTTGGTAAGTAAAAATGGCCATGGTGAGAAGGCGTAGTGCTTAGGGCTTCTGTGTCTTTAGGCTTAGTGGTTTGAGGTGAGAGTTCGTTTTGTGTTTGATGATAGGAGTCGAATGACCATCCGGAAGTATTTATAGGAGGGGGTGTCAGTAGCCATGAACCAATTCTTTTTTGGATTGATGATTAGTCAACCTAACTTTGTTATTAAAAATAATTATGGTCAAACATAACTATGGCTGAGATTTTGGCTTATTTAATTGAAGAGTACCTGTCTTATAACCCGTCCAATGCACGGCATAGCTTCTCTAAGATTACTACATAAACAAATTTTTTTTATAATCAAGTATGTTTGATAAGTTTCCATTTTAAGAATAAATATTCTACTCGTACCACAATTAATCTACTGAATCTTTTAAATTCATTAAGCTAAATTCTTTTTATAGTTTATTACATATCAAAAGGAAACAATAAGGGCAGCATAAATACAAAAGATCAACAATTGTTTACTTCTATTTCACTTAAATAAATCTATTATTTTATTTAATCATAGGTATTTGAGATCCTAACCTTTCCTTGAACTATGTAGTCAAGATAAAAATAAATATGACAAGGGAATGGACGGAGAAACAAAAACTAAGATCACTAAATCATTCATTTTGGCTTCCAGCTTGGAATGATTGACCAATTTAATTATGAAATCACTTAGCTGACAAAAGCATTTTAGTGTTATTTTTTTATTTTTTACATAAAGCACAGAAATTTATTATGCTTTTCAAACAAAATGTAAGAGAGGACAAAAGCTGAAAATTTTGAATATAATTCAAATTAAATGAAATCTTTGAGAACTCTACTCCCAGTACCGGCCCCAGGCATAGAGAACTCTATTATTCTATTTTCAACTTCCTGAAAACGCGATTCTCAATCATGTCTTGCCTACATCTTTCTTACATTTTTAATTTGATTTTTTTTCTTATATTAAAAATTTTCGGGAACGAAAGCGCCAATTCCTGACTTTGGTGCACCAATTATATTTCTTGATTGGAATAGACCTCGAAATTCATCAAAGAAAGGAACAGTCAACAAAAGAAGAAAATAAAATCTGAACAGACTCATCAATTTAGTCATCATAGTGCCACCGCATCCATTAATTCTGAACCATCACTGTAACCATTTGAGAAAACAAAATAGAGGCCAATATGCTAAGATGAAAGATCTACAACGATTATTAAGGCATCATATACCGAGGAAACACAGCCCCCTTTGAACATAATTGTAAAAGGAAGAGATGCCATAACAACTATTATTTTTTGATAACTTTAACAACATATTTTAAATAATTTAAAAAAAAATCTAAAAAATAGGAAAAAAATTATATACATATTTTTTTTGACTTATAGATCAATTGAGTTTCCAATCTCATACGGTTTATGTATTATTTGATAATCCATCAAAAATCATCAAAATTATATGACATTTATAACAGTTCATATATACCGGTCTTTGAAGGAATATGTCAAATGATTCCTAAATTATATGAAATTGAAATACAATTAGTCTATAAGTCAAAAAATATATTTGTCAATTTTTCTTAGAATTTTTAACAGTTATTTAAAAATTAATTATTAAAGATTGTCGAGATAATAATTATTAAAGAATCTCCTCATAAAATACATCTACTATACAAATTTTGTGCACCGCGAGCAACTGGCTAAAAATTTTCTTGCTAACATCATCCAGTGACGTTAGCAAGAATAAGATGAAGCACAATATGCAAATCTAACCATTCAACACCAGTCAAAAGCACAATTCATAAAAGAACTATTCACCAATGTTCCAGATTGAATAACTATCATTTGATAATCATCCAACCTTAGTATAGCACATGTCACGCTGTCAAAATTGTTGGTTCGTGTTGGCTTCTTCTTGGCAACCCACGTACCTATTGTTTATCCCTGAAGCATTCTGGACTTAACACCTCATGCTTGAGAATTGGAGTCTCTTCTCTAACCACGGAGAGAGAGACAGAGAGAGATGCAATATGGGCATATATACAGGGAGAAGGGTTTCAGAAGGGAGCGGGGAAGAAAAGGAGAGGGAAAAAAAAAAGGGAAAAGGGAAAGAAACCAACATTCATACGATATATGCAATGCTCAGTATTAATGATCCTCCTATAATTATGCTTGTAAATTAAAGTGATAATAATGAATTACCTACAGGAAGTGAAGATTTTGAGATGGTACTTGGAGATATGGTAATCTCCTCATTTGTTTTGCATTCTTTTTATTAATTAGAAATTTATTAGAGAAATTATATTGATATGTGATTAAATTGCTGGATCGTTCCATACTACGCATTTAGTGATCCAAAAATGTGGAGATCATTGTGGAATTAGTACCTTTAAAAAATTAGATATTTTTATCCGAAACCTACACCATGAATACCGATTGATGATAACAAATTTAGTCCTATTCGTTGAAATACCTTATAATAGTCTTGCTCAGTGTTTTTCTCTTGATCCGTGCAGTATTTCCACTAAGAAAATTACTTGGTCAGCAATACATCCATATTTCCACCAAGAATTTTCAAAGACGACTTTATTTGATGAGAAATGTTATTATTTGAGTAATATTTTTTTGGCTATTTTTTAAAAATATATAAAAAAACAGTAAAAAATTTCTAAAAATAATAAAATTTGGTATTCTATAATATTTCAATATGTAGATTACGTTGGGCGAATCGGCTCGACCGTAGAACCTTCGAAATATGAGATTTGAAGCCGAAGTACCGGCACTCCGGGCTTCGTAATGCACCGTAACACAATTTCTCTGTGATTATTTAATTTAGAGTAACTAGCATATAACCCATCCAATTGTATTTATATAATTGATGTTTCATTTGTGTCTTTATTCTAAAGTATGAAATGATATATTTCCTATATTGAGAGTATGTGCTTGTGGGTGTTATCTAACGTTGTCTATAACTAACAACTATAAAGATTTTATCTCAGTACATATCTCTTGTGCAAAGTGAATGTATTTTATCTCAGTATATATCATTGGCTGAATTCTAGGTTAGATTAGTTAATTTAGTTCCGAATTTGTCTTTGTTTTATTCAAAATTACTTTTAATTTGGTTTTTGGTTCAGGTAGCGTATACATGCTGCGGGTCATGACAATGGTTGTCATGAGTCGTGACAAGGGTTGTTGTGGCCAGGACATGGTTGTTGCGGGTCGCAGCACAAGATGGAAAAGAGGTTGATCTAGGATATCATCCTTGGCTCTCTCTCGATTAGGTTCTCTTAGTTCATCACAAACTTTCATATGCACAGTATGGAGAAGAGCTTGGAAGAGTTGAATATGATGCTTAAAATGGCCAAGGTGGACATGAAGAAGGAGGTTCCTTAAGTCCTGACAGTGAATAAGGCGAGGAGGGTAAGGTCAAGAAGGGCAAGGGCAAGTGCAAGACCGATAAAAAGAGGAAGGGCATAACGAAGAACACAGGTTCTTCCAAGGCTAAGATAGTCACTGATTCTGAGTGCTTCTATTGCAAGGGCAAAGGGCATTGGAAGAGGAACTGCCCCAAGTACCCGGAGGACAAGAAGAACGGGAATGTCCTTTCTATGTTAGGCTCTAAAGAATAGAAGAATGCTGAGCAAGGTGAAGTGATTCTATAATTGAGCAACCATTGTAGCCATTGTCATAAGATTAGTAGAATTAATTTTACCTAGATGATTTATATTAGGGCTTGATAATAGTTATTATGTACATTTCATTTCTAAGAACATTATTTCCGTTTTGTGTTTGGATGCTGTAGGATTTAATTTTATTATAAAAAAATTAGTGTTGTTATTTTTATCGAGATTCAGTATTTTATAGTTGTTCTTATATGAAGAATGATCTTTATATACTTAGAATGAAAAAATAAGTCCTTAATATCAATAACACAAATAAAAGACTTAAATAGGGTGTCGTAACAATAAATAGGGTGTCGAGTTACCTTTCTTGTTTTTAAGTTATGCGCTTGAAACTGCCGCTTTCACAATAAATAGGGCGTCGTCTAAATCCGTTGAGAAGACACCATAAGAGATGTGGTATGGAAATGTTCCAAACATATGTTTTCTAAAGATTTGGGGGTGTGAGACTTATGTCAAACATATAATGTCGGGCAAGCTCAAACCCAAATCGGACAAGTGCCTTTTAGATATCCCAAAAAAAACCAAGGGATACTACTTTTACCACAAGTCTGAAAACAAGATAGTTGCCAGACATACGCTATTCTTGGAGAAAGAATTTCTCGTAAGAGGAAGTAACGGTACCAGTGTTCGCCTTGAAGAGGTTTAAGAGCTGCCATACGAGAGTGAAGTTAGGAGTAATCTCACGTTTTCTCCAATGGATATTGTGTTCAGTGGGAGGAGAGAAGAACCAATTTCACAAGTCGTTGTTTGCTGTTTAAAAGTTGCCAAAAAAATACACAAATTAAATTGCATGAAATTAATTATATAATTTCATGTGATTTTCATACCAAAGATTTGAAACTATGAAATTATGTCCAATTTCATAATTTACTATATATGAAAATTATTTCTTGAGATTAAAGAAACAATTTAATGAAATAGCCATGTCAAATATTAAACAATGAAATTATGTTCAATCTCATGATTTATGAAATCCCAAAATTATTTCTTGAAATTAGAAAATAATTTCATGAAATAATTATGCCAAACACCCCCTTCAAAAAAAATATATATATACATGTGTGCAAAAAAAAAAAATCTATGCACAAAACTCTTATTATATGAAATCAATAAACAATTTCATATAATTAAACATGCCAAAGTCAAAAATCATGAATTTCATTCATGAAAAATGCCCAAAATATTATCCCTCGGAATTAAAAAAAAAATGATTCTTTGGAATAATCATGTCAAAATATTAATTGTATAAGATTAATATGCCTAATCATATACAATTAGTGATTTAAGTGAAATTAATGCCTAATTTCACACCCAAAAATACCAAAAATATTACCTAAAATAACAGAATCATGGAATATATTTTCTGTGATTTTTGAGTAATTTTTCGTGGATTTTTGCATAAAAAATAAAATAAAATGGAAAAAGAAGTAAAAAAATACCAAAATCAGAACTAGAGATAGTTCTGGGTACAATTTGGGGGATGTGCAACACTCTAGGTACAATCTGGGGAGCTCAAACACGACCTCTGCCTTTGGGACTCGCCTGTCATACACATAAAGTGTTAAGGGTGTTTTGAATGGACCCAGTACACATGCACCGTACCACTGGCAATACGTTTTGGTGTACAAAGATCGAGCCCATAGCCCAACCCCCAATTTTTCGTTGGGACTGTGTCTCATTAAACCTGACGACTGGGCCCCTCTCCTTCAGTCTCACTGCCAAGGGGGCCCAGCGCCCAGAGTTATTTTGGCCAGCGAAAAGAAAAGGGAAAGGAGAGGAAATGAGCGCGGCGCAAACGCTCTCTCCCTCTGACAGGCTTGAAGCCAAAGCACGGTTCACGTGCACCCGATCCAGGCAAGAGAAACCCTTTGAATTTCACTCTCTCTCCCTCCTTTCTTCCTCCCCGAGCTCCAGAGCTCAACTGAAGCTTCAAAAATGGAGTTCGGGTGTACGGTTCGAGTTGGCTTAAACTCTTTTAGGGACTTAATCTACACCCTAAGGGGAGTTCAATGCCACAAACATCATTGAAAATAGTAAAGTAAACAAGGAGAAAATCGAAGGAGAAAGTACCTCGACCTTGAAGGCTCGAGAAGCCAAGACAACACCTGGGGGAGCTCCGTGACACCTCCACGACGCCGCCTGAAGCGCCAATTTGAGTTGGAAAGTGCCCAATTGATGGGTGCACCATTTGGCACCTGGGTCTGATTTGGATGTGGTCAATTGGCACAATTCAGCATTCAAGCAACCAAATTGACACGTTGGAAATGCTCAGGGACACTTGGGTGACATGTCAAGTGTCAACAAGGCTAAAGAATATTCGGGATATGCTCACACCCGAAAGGCATGACACACTGGCCCAAAGAAGAAGACAAAGCCAACGGCTTCCTTCTCTCTCCCCAGGCCTGCATCAGGGACACGTGTAGGCGCCTCAATGGAGAGCTCTGAGCGCCAGTTAGCTGGAGGAATCTTCCAAGGACAAGCCACAGGCCAGCACAAGCCTGGCTGGCTCAAATCTGGCCATTTGATCAAACCAAGGGCTGAGATGATGCCAGCTCAGCCCTGAGACTCAAACCATGCCCTCTGGGCTATAAATAGACCCCCAGTGAAGAAGAAAAAAAGGAAGAGAGAGCAACATAGCTGAAACTCTGCCAAAATCACAACTCCACTGAAATTTCATAAAAAGAAAGCTTAACTGAGAAGAGATCAAGCTCTGAATAGCTAGGTAAGGGATAGAGGAGCCAAGCCTTGAACTTGGCTCAGTCCCAATTGAGCTCAAGGAGACAGTCTCACCTTGCTGGGTGAGATGGCTAGCCCCATGGCTGGGGAGGTGCACATGTGCTTCCCTCCTTCGAGAGCTCAATTGGTGGTTGAGCATGAGTCTCAGGAGCTCACATGGTGAGTCCACCATGGAATTTGACAGTATACTCCAACCAATTGGCACATGCCAATCTAGTTTCATGGGGATGGGCACATGTTCATCCTCTTTCTCTCTCAAACCCTATGCACATATGCAGTGGCTATGTAAAGCTCATTAATGGCTTTATGCAAGCTGTTATGCTGTCAAAATTCCATGGAGAAACAAAATTCCATGTTTTCTATGTGTATTGTATTTCAATTTGTTATAATACATGATGTTTTGGTGCAAATTGGCTTTGTTTCCTTCTTTAGTTTCTTCTTTCATGCTCTCTGATGTGATTGATAGATCAAAATAATAATTGAGCAATGGAAAAACAATATACCTTAAATCCTAAACCCTAAACCCTAAACCCTAAACCCTAAACCATAAACCCTAAACCCTAAACCCTAAAACTGACATTTTATAACCTTGAAAATATCCATAAATGAGGTGTTAAAGCCTGGTTTTATTTATGGATATTTTCAAGGTTATAAAATGTTAGTTTTGATTTTTTTGATTTTCTTTTTATTATAAATAAAAGAAAATTCAAAATATATGATATGTATTAAACAAATGAAAGAAAAATATTAAATAGAATATTTAAAGTAAATAGAAATCATACCATATAAAAATACTCACAATAATTGAACTCTATTTTGATAAAACAAATCAAAATATCCAAAGTAATCAAATTATATTTTGATAAAACAAATCAAAATATTAAAAATAATCAAATTATATTATATTTTGATAAAATAAATAAAAAAAAATATATATTCAAAATAATCAAATTATATTATATCTTGATAAAACAAATCGAAATATTCAAAATGACCAAATTATATTATATTTTGATAAAACAAATTAAATATTAAAAATAATCAAATTATGTTCAAAATAATCAAGTTATGTTATGTTTTGATAAAACAAATCAAAATATTCAAAATAGTTAAATTATGTCATGTTTTGATAAAACAAATAAAAAAAATATTCAAAATAATCACATTATGTTGTATTTTGATAAAACAAATCAAAATACCTAAAACAATCAAATCATGTTATATTTTGATAAAAGAAATCAAAATGTTTAAAATAATCAAATCATGTTATATTTTGATAAAATAAATAAAAGCATTCAAAATAATCAAATTGTGTTATGTTTTGATAAACAAAACAAAATATTCAAAATGACCTAACTTTGTTATGTTTTGATAAAATAAATCAAAAATGTTTAGAATATGTCAATATGTCTATGTTTTTGACTAAATATGTCAAATATACAAATATATCCAAACACTTGACCAAATATGTCAAATATGCAAATATATCCAAACACTTGACCAAATATGTCAAATATGCAAATATATTTGAACACTTGACCAAATATGTCAAATATGCAAATATGTCCTAACACTTGACCAAATATGTCAAATATGCAAATATGTCCAATACTTGACCAAATATGTCAAATATGCAAATATATCCAAACACTTGACCAAATATGTCAAATATGCAAATATATCCAAACACTTGACCAAATATGTCAAATATACAAATATATCCAAACACTTGACCAAATATGTCAAATACTTGACCAAATATATCAAATATGCAAATATATCCAAACACTTGACCAAATATGTCAAATATGCAAATATGTCCAATACTTGATCAAATATGTCAAAAATACAAATATGTCCAAACCTTTGACCAAATATGTCAAAAATATAAATATGACCAAACATTTGACTAAACATGTCAAATATACAAATATGTCCAAACCTTTGACCAAATATGTCAAAAATATAAATATGACCAAACATGTCAAATATACAAATATGCTTAAACATTTGACCAAACATGTCAAATATACAAATATGCCAAATTTCTGACCAAACATGTCAAATATGCAAATACGTCCAAATCTCTGGTCAAATATGCCAAATATGCTGGTAAGTCCAAAACTTGGTAAAACATACCAACATATCAAATCATGTTTCGAGAACATTAAACTGGCAGTGCGCTTCAGCTTTAATGTACCTCATTTTGGAAATTGATAAAGAATTATACGTTCCCGATTCTCTAATTTTCCCAGGTTTCAAATTGGTATAGCGCTTCAGATTCGGGATTTGGAAGGTCAATAGACTGTTTAGGACTATACGTCCTTGTCTTTGACATGAACCTTTTT
Source organism: x Bolboschoenoplectus mariqueter (assembly GCA_037678475.1). Lineage (NCBI taxonomy): Eukaryota > Viridiplantae > Streptophyta > Magnoliopsida > Poales > Cyperaceae > x Bolboschoenoplectus > x Bolboschoenoplectus mariqueter. The sequence continues at coordinate 3,786,864 of CM075260.1, read as the reverse complement.
AGAGATCAAACATCTCTGGTTCTTTGAGTATCGAGTTGACAGTGCGCTTCATATTCGAACTCCATGAGATCAATAGGATTATACGTCCTCGATTTCTGATTTATGAGAAATTATACGTTTCTCTGACTTTAGATCATACGTCTTTAGTCTTGTTATCCAAAGTTATACCTTTGGGTTATTTCAAGCATGTATTATAATAAATTGGAAGGAAGAAATAAAGCCACAAATTTGATCCATATATTTTGATTAGTTTAGCCCATTAATCAGAGGTTCCCGAGGCGAGAGCCGGGGTAATTAACGGCGGGGCCTTGCGCCCGTCGGAAAATAAAAGTTCCCACAATCATCTAAAATAATAAGTCCTTAAGCGCACAAACACGCGCAGGATGTATCTGTACCTTCTTCCCCCTGTGAGCGAGGATGCTTTAGCTTAATGAAAAATACAATCGCATTGCTCAAATACATTATGTAGAATAGATTAATCTACAATCATTTTGGTATCAATTGATGGAAGAAGCACATTTAGTACATTCGGCTTCAAATCAACTACACAAACATCTACAAATAACTATACGATGCTCAGCAAACAGAAATAATTCAATTCAATGGTAAAATCATTTAATTTGATCAAATAGACAACTCAACTTCAGAGAAAGGGAGGGAAGAAGAGAGAGAGAGAGAACAGGATTGAGAAGGGAAGAGGGTGTAGCTTCGCTCCGAAAGGGATGAAAGAGAGAGAACCCTTCGCTTCATTAATTTTATTTTTTTCGCTGTTGAACTAAATTGGTGAGAAGAATCAATTCAAATTATCGCTCAACAAGCAAATCCATCAGCGCAAAACTTTAAGCGGATCCGATGGTCTGAAAAACATGAAGCACAATTCCATTTGCTTTGCCGTGCACCATAACACAATTCAATAATACAATATCACATTAATTTGCACCATAACACAATCTCCGCAAGGTTTGTAATTTGACCACTTGCACCTTAGCTGATCCTTTGAACTCTTGTTGCAACATATCCTAAGCATCCTTTGATTTGGTTGCGTTGATGATGCGTGAGAAAATAAGTAGTAGAGTCTCCATCTTCACCTTCCATATGCCATAGTTGTTACCGATAAGCATAGGAGCAGAAAATTGCGTCATGTTTGCGTCTGAAGTCATAGGTTCGATACTTCGTCAATGGGAGATTTTCTTCTACTCTCTGATTGCGCCCTTTCAAGCTCTGATACCAATTGTCAGAAATTGAACTATTAAAAAACATATTGCAAAACAAAAGAAGAATTCAGCAGCAAGCTCTCTTTTATTAACCTCTTATTAACTCTCTTTCTCTCTCTCATTCAGAATTTTTAATCAACTTTCATGTTGTTTCTAAATACAATTACAAATGCTCATTATATAGCCTAACATATTTAAAACTACCTATCTAAATTTAGAACTTTTGACTCCCTAAATTAACCAGCAGCTCTGCTATTTTTAGCTACTGTTACAAATAAAATGCTAAGTATAATCCCCACTAACATTAAATAACTACCCACTTATATTTATGCTACAACAAAACTAATTATTTCAATAGGTTGTATTTCAACACAATGTACGGGGTAGCTTGTTGAAGATTATTTCATAAACTAATTTTTTTTTATAATCAGGTATGTTTGATAAGTTTCCATTTTAAGAATAAATTTTCTACTTCTACCACAATTAATCTACTGAATATTTTATATTCATTAAGCTAAATTCTCTTATAGTTTATAATATTTAAAAAAAAGGAAACAAAAACCGCAGCATAAATACAAAAGATCAACAATTGTTTACTTCTATTTCACTTATAAATCTATTATTTTTTATGAGTAATTATTGTGTATATCCAACTTTTAACGTATATCTAACTACTACGATACATATTTTTTAGAAATATTGTTCAAATAAAAAAACTAAAATTATGGATGTGCTTCTAAATATGTATCAAATTTGAAAGCGATTTTGCCTTCCATCGAGCAATTTTAAAATTTTAACGATAGAGTTTTAATGAATTTGTGATGAATGATCAATTAAATTCTAAATTGGCTAAAAATTGATACACGTTATATCTAAGTAATTAGAAATACATTTACAATTTTAATTTTTTAGTTTAATTAATATTTCTCAAAAATATATACCATAATATTTTGATGTATACTAGAAGTTTGTACTTATGCTAGAATTACTCTTATTTTATTTAATCATAGGTATTTGAGATCCTAACCTTTTCTAAAACTATGTAATCAAGATAAAAATAAATATGAAAAGGGAATTAAGGGACAAACTAAAACTGAGATCACTGAGTCATTCATTTTGGCTTCCAGCTTGGAATGATTGATCAATTTAATTATGAAATCAATTAGCTGACAAAATCATTTTAGTTTCATTATTTATTCTTCACATAAAGCACAGAAATTTATTATGGTTTTCAAACAAAATATAAGACAGGACAAAAGCACAAATTCATGACTTCGGCGCTCCAATTTATTATGGTTTTCAAACAAAATATCCTCCAGCAACCCCCCCCCCCCCCCCCCCCCCTCACTTGCATCTAATCAGACTGATCAAAATAAGTCATCATAGTGCCGCCTCATCCATTAATTCAAAACCATCACTGTAAACATTGGAGAAAATAAAACAAAACAAAGGAAACTTGGATTTGAATACTCAAATTTTCTATTTTTAAAATTTTTAAAATTTTTAAATTTTTTTTAAAATAATAATAAAATAATGGAAAATGTTATGGAGATACCATTATTGATATCATCATCGATACAAACTTATTTATATACATTAAATGAGTTATTATTTATGTTAATGACTTTATTATGTATAATATTTATATTATTTAACTTAATTATCATTAATATGTATAATAACTTATTTAAGTTACATAATGATAATATTGAACAAAATGAATTTATATAATAAAGTCATTATTATGCATTATAATTTATTTAAGTTGCATAATGATAATATTGTACAAAATGAATTTGCATAATAAAGTCAATAATATGCATAATAACTCATTTAATGTGTATAATCAAGTCCGTATTGATGACGGTATCAATAAGTACATATGTGTATCAGCTTCCTAAAATAATAATTGTTTTTATTTGAGAGTAGATCATTTTTAAAAAAATCTGAAACAAGTAGTTAGAAAAATTTAAAAATAGAAAATTTTAGTATTCTATAAAATTTTGATATGAAAAATTTATTGAGCAATTTGAATTTGAAAATTTAAGTCGATTCAATAGGTTTTTGAGTTAAACTCATTAAGAATGTTGGTGAATTTAAACTCATCCTAACTTAAACGACTATAATGAGATTGATATAGATGAATATTGATAATATTTTTACTTATTTTTTACTTTGTCAAATTGGAATCCAAGCATTCTAGGCCTAACACCTCATGCTTGTTGGTTAGTGTTGACTTCTTATTGACAACCCACGTACCTATTGTTTATCCACGAAGCATTCTAGACTTAACACCTCATGCTTGAGAATTGGAGTCTCTTCTCTAAGCATGGACAGAGAGAGGGAGAGAGATGCAATATTGGTATATATACAGGGAGAGAGGGGTTTAAGAAGGGAAGGGGGGAAAAAGAGAAAAAGGAGAGGAAAAAAAAAGAAAAAGAAAAAGAAAAAGAAAATACGATATATGCAAAGCTCAGTATTAATGATCCTCCTATAATTATGCTTGTAAATTAAAGTGATGATACTTAATTAGCTACAGGAACAGTGAAGACTTTGAGATGGTACTTGGAGATACGGTAATCTCCTTATTTGTTTTGCATTCTTTTTATTAAATAGAAATTTAAAAGAGAAACTATATTAATATGTGATTAATTGTTGGATCGTTACATACTGGCATCTAGTGATCCAAAAATGTGGAGATGGTGGTGGAATCAGTACCTTTAAAAATTTAGATATTTTTACCCAAAACCTATACCTTGAATACTAATGGATAATAACACAATGCTACACTAATTTGACCTTTTAAAAAAAAAACATGGCAGATGTTGCCAAGGCTTGTTAATTTTTCGAACGATAATAACAAAATTTACATTAATTTTTTGGGAAAATGTTATTCAGTGGCTAAGGTAATGTTTCATACCAGTAGTTATACATTTGAGTTCAAGCTGGAATATCCTTATAAATATTTAAAATTGAAAGCTTTAATTTAAAAAAAGGTATTGTTACGGTGCGCGACAGTAGTATAGGAGCACACATGACGTGGGGAGTTGGGCCATGCTCACCCACCTTCTGAGGTGGGTGCAGCATGGCGGGCCCTCTCCCAATGTCTTATAAAAGAGGAGACATACCCAGAGTTTCAATCATCACAGTTTCCCACATCAGAGCTCTGCCATTTCACCGTCAAAGTCAGTTTTGAGCGTTAAGTGCTGCCAACTCAATCTCCTCTAGCATGGAGTCTACCGATGCCTAGTAAGTTTTCGGGTGAATACTGACAGAGAGCTTCTACGTTGGAGCCTCGACGATGTTGATCGACGACAACATCAGTGTTATGCGCTCGGGTTCTGCAAAATAAAGGTACAATGTTATTTGTATTACAAGTTTGGTTTGATTCTAACAACATGAATAGACCTTTTAGTGCATTACAGAATTTTTGGAATTCACGTTCCGACTTACAGCATAAGATCTTGCGCAACTAACAGTGGTATCAGAGTCCAATTTCACTTGTATAGTTAGAATTGGCTAAATTCTAAGCTAGATTAGTTAATTTAGTTCCAATTTGTGGTTGCTTGATTTATAATTGCTTTGAATTTGGTTTTTGGTTCAAGTAGCGTATACATGCCGTGGGTTGTGACAATGGTCGTCATGGGTTGTGACATGCAATTGCTAGTCGTGACAAGGGTTATCACGGCGAGGACATGGCTGTTGCGTGTCGCAGCACAACTTTTGCAGGTCACAACAAGTCTGCCGAAGCGTTGGTTGGTTATAGTTTGGTTGGTTATGATTTACTGCACGTCGCAGCACAAGATGGAAAAAAGACTGATCTGGGATATCGTCTATGGCTCTCTCTCGGCCAGGTTCTCTTTGTTCATCACAAACTTCCATATGCACAGTATGATGAAGAGCTTGGAAGAGTTGCATGCGATTCTTAAAACGGCCAAGGTAGATATGAAGAAGGGGGTTCCTCATGTCTTGACGGTGAAAAAGGCAGGGAGGGTAAGGTCAAGAAGGGCAAGAACAAGATCGATAACAAGAGATAGGGCATAGTGAAGAACATAGGTAGGCTATAAAGAATAGAACGGGAGCAAAGGTGAAGTGATTCTATAAGTCGAGAATGAAGCAACCGTTGCAGCCATTGTCGTAAGATTAGTAGAATTAATTTTACCTACTAGACTTATATTAAGACTTGACAATAGTTATTATGTACTGTTCATTTTTAAGAACATTATTTTCATGTCGTGTTTGGATGCTCTCTGATTTAATTTTATTATAAAAGATAAGTGTTATTTTTTTATCGATATTGAGTATTTTGTGATTGTTCTTACGTGAAGAATGATTTTTATATACTTAGAATAAAAAAATAAGTTTTTAATGTCAATAACACATATAAAAGACTAGAAACTTATAAAAATAGCTTAACTCAAATATGACATTGGCGCCTAGATTATATAAATAAGACTCACATTAAGATATGTGAATCGAATAAGACATGTAAATCTTATTTATTTGAGAAGACGACTAAGATATCTTTTACCAAAAAGGGTGAAAGAGTTAAAGACTTATTGGAACTCATATATAGTGATGTGTGTAGACCTTTGAGTGTCAATGTGCGGGAGAGTATCAATACTTCACTATATTCACTGATGATTTCAGTAGGTATGGCTCTGTCTACTTGATGAGACATAAATTTGAATCCTTTAAAAAATGCAGGGAATTAAAAAATGAAGTAGAGAACCAACTCAAGAGAAAGATTAAGGTATTGCGAACAGAACGAGGAGACAAGTATTTGAGCAACGACTTTAAAACATATCTAGAGGAGTACAAAATAGTTTCACGACTCACACCTTCTAGAACACCATAATAGGATGGTGTTTTCGAGAGAAGGACTAGAACATTGTTAGACATGGTTCGTGATGAGTAAAGTTGAGTTATCTTTCTTGTTCTAAAGTTATGTGCTTGAAACTGTCATTTTCACAATAAATAGGGTGTCGTCGAAATCCGTTGAAAAGATGTCATATGAGATATGGTATGGAAATGTACCAAACATGTTTTTTTCTAAAGATTTAGGAATGTGAGATTTATGTCAAACGTATGACGTCAGAAAAGCTTGAAACCAAATCAGACCAACGCGTATTTGTTGAATATTTCAAAAATAACCAAGGGATATTACTTCTACTACAAATCTGAAAATAAGATAATTATTGTTAGGCATGCGGTATTCTTGAAGAAATAGTTTCTCGCAAGAGAAAGTAACGGTAGCAGTGTGCGCCTTAAAGAGTTTCAAGAGCCGCCACAGGAAAGTGAAATTAGAAGTAACCTCACGTTCCCTCCAATGGATATTGTGTTCAATGCCAGGAGAGAAGAGCCGATTCCTCAAGTCATTGAGGAAGAGGTTCAACCTTTGCCAACGGCTTAAGCTCCTTGAATTTGCCTAATCAACTTCTTGATTAAAGAAGAAAAGAACCGATTCTACAAGTCCTTGAATTTGCCAAATGAACGGCTTAAGTACTTTGAATACTGATTGATAATAACACAATACTACATTAATTTGTCCTTTTTTAAAAAGAAAAAACCTTGGCAGCATCTGCCAAGACTTGTTAATTTGTCGATTGATAATAACACAAGAGAATTGTGTTATGTTGTGCTGTAAAAGCAAACGAAATTGTGCTCCGCATTTTTCAAACGGTCCGATCTGCTTTAACATTCATGTTGACAAAAATTTTGGGTGTTAGTACCTACATGTTGTTTAATGAAATGCCAATATGACATACTAAAAGATTGGTAACAGGAACACAATGGGCATGGCAAATTACAGTCCATACTGGCAGGATTTATGGCAAGTCGCTGCCACAGAGCTCTTATCCATAAAGTGGATTGAACAGTTCACCATGTTGCGTTTAAAAGAGGTGCACAACATGGCGAGGAGGCTACTCAAACCTTGTGAAAACAGAGCATCTAGGCAAAGAAAGACTTTTATGAAGGTAGAGCTGAGGTCAAGGTTTTTTGAGCTGATGATGAATGTGATGATGCAGATGATCTGCGAGAAAACAATTTTTGGATGTGAAGAAACTGAGGTATATATGCCAGACCATCCCAATTAAAATAATAGAACCATAACTAAGATGCCATAAACGAACAGACATATTGTAGAGTTACTCCTAATAATCCAAATCTTGTGAAACCAAACTCCAATTCCTGTCATCGAGATAACCCTGCATGTTTTGAAATTTTGTTAGCAGCCTTTTATGAAAGTGTGTTTCCAGTACAGTTCTATTTAGAATACCTAAACCAACGGCAGCAAATTTGTCCATTATAGTCTTTGTATCCACTGGATTGATATCCAATGGCTCCAAAAGGGCTTCCACACACTAAGACAACATAACAAAATAGAATAAAGTGCTCATGCCTTGATGCTAAATCCAACTGAACAATTGAAATTAACTTCTTATACCCTCGAGGTTCAGTTTTCTTTCCAATATGTATAGCTAACACCATCAAGAATGCTGGTTTTGTGAAGTCCCTCAACAAAGAGCTTCAGTTGAAAAACCTGTTTTACAGCAAAAAAACAAATATATTATCCGTACATAAGTTCCATCTAACATCAACATGCAAAAGCGTACACATTTGTAGAGAATTCCAAGAACCCATATCAAGACTTGATTGGCCTTGTAGTCTGAAGGGGTAACCAACCACAAAGCCCGCTAGTGAAAGTTTTGTAACACAGAGAAGCAAACAACATATATACAACAATTAACATGCTATAAGTATAATGAGAACAAAGACTTCACATGAAGCATGCAAAATAGAAAAGCAACAAGTAGAAGGGTAAAAAACAAACTATATGCACGATGAGAGATTCAGTGTACTAGTGTTTGAAAATCTCCGGCCATGATGTCAGTATTTGTCATTTTGCTTCCAAGAAAATGTATCACAACAAAGGAAAAAAAATTGAAAATATTTCTCAGAGGCATTTCATCGAACAGTTTGCGCGTGAATGAACAAGGTGACAATGGACTAGGAGGAGCAACGCCTTAAACCACAAATAAACATGAAGATTAGTGACAGCTAACTGTGGCAGACTTGAACCAAAATAGGAAAGAAAATAGATACTAATCACAAGCAAAAAGGGCAATGAAGAGTAGAGAGAAAGTGGGACCCGTAGCGTTGATAGGACGTTACTAAAGGGATAGAATAGAGCAAAGGATATTGAGATAGACTTTTTTGGAGAGCAGCTCAGGATCAAAGTGTAAAGTAACATACTAGCTGTCCGGGCGAGCTTGAAACTTTGATGGTCTGTTTTAATCACGAAAGGCCGTATTTGCAGATAATGCCTCCATTTCTAAATGGCTCGTAGTATTGCTTTGAACTCTTTGTCGTAGGTTAAAAGTCCAAGTGCACAAATTGAGTTGAATTCCGTTTCATTAATTCAGTCCATAATTGACTTGTAAATATTGGGTGTCTGTCTGAGATGATTTTGAGAGGTCCTCCTTTGGGAGGATCACGCATCCCTACAGAGGCCCATTAAGTTATGGGCTGTTCTTTTATCCTTATTATAAGTCTGGAAATAAACATATGAAATTACCTTTCCAAAATGAAAATTTCTACACTTATCCTTTAAAAAACCACAATATATTGACTCAACTAAAAAAACAAACATAACAAAATAAAGTAATGTAACACTTGAACATATTACAACACACAACCGTTACAATAAAGATAAACAAACCAAAAAACAAAATAAACCAAACGGGTGGATGTGGGAGGATGAATTGCCTGTTGATTTTTATTGTAAGCTGACAGAACACTAGAGAAAGGAGTAAAATGATAAATAGTAATTATATTGCTACTAATTTTTATTATTGTTATTTACATGATGGTATATATAGAGAAAGTTCCAACGCTAAAAAAATAGAAAATAACGGTTGAGCTGCTTTTTCATTTCTGAAAATTTGTACTCCTTATTTTTTAAAATATGAGCCAATGATGCAAATATCATATAGTTTTGAGGCCCATAATCCCCTTATTAACTCTCAATTATTCTTTTTATTTCTCAACACTGCCACCTTTTATAAGGAGGAGAGAACATCCATCATGACTTGTCGCGGACGATACATGGCTTCGAGCGGAATGGCCTTCGGAAAAGCCAAACCAGAACCTTCACTCATGTCTATCGGTTCATCTCCGATCCTTTGCCAATCGAAGCACTGAATGATGGTCCCTAATACAAGTCCGATATTCCGTATTGCTAGGCCTTCTCCTGGGCACCTCCTCCTCCCCATTCCAAAAGGTATCATGTTCTTTGCTTCTGCTTTGCCGCTTTCAAATCTCTCAGGCACAAACTTGGTCGGCTCCTCCCACAAGCTTGGGTCTCTGTGAATGTGATAAGCATTGACCAAAAGCACTGTACCTTCTGGAACTTCATACCCTCCGATAGAAACATTCTCCCGAGATTTATGCGGTACGAGAAGCGGGCCAGCAGGACAGAGGCGGAGGACCTCATTGACAATGCAATGGAGATATGGCAGGTTGGGCATATCAGACTCTTGTACAAGCCGCTTGTTACCGACATGTGCATCGATTTCAGCCAATGCCTTCTTGAGTATGTCAGGATGGTTCAATAGAAGAGTCATCGCCCATTCCATTGTATTGGATGATGTATCAGTTCCTCCATTCAAAAAGCTCTGGGAAAAAAGGTGGCCAAAAGAAATCAGAATAAATTATGTTAATGTTAGTACAAATTACATATCAAAGTGAGAATCACAAAGTGCCAATTATTACTTACCACTGCAATCATCTGGATAGTTGTATCACGGTATTTTTCCGGGTTCTCCTTCTGCAGCTCTAGCAAATTCGCTATCATGGTCCCTTTCTTCTGATCTCCTGCAGTACGATGCTCGTCGATGAGCTTCTGTGTCATTTCTTTGTTGCGCTCAGCCAAATGATTCAGCTTCTTGGTCCCTTTTGCCATGCCAAGGAACTTCAGAATCGGCATGAAGTCCTCTGGATTTGAAATGCCACCCAAATGATTGAACTCCTCCACAGCCTCTTGTAACCGCTTTGTCTCTGCCAAATCTTTAATGTTGTCTCCGTAGAATCTCTTTCCGGCAACCATTGTCATGATCACATTAATAACCAGCTCAAAGAACTTCGCCTTAAGGTTGACTTTCTCAAAATAACTCAAACCGTTGGATCCTGCAGAAGCATTCCATGAGCGGAAGAGTCGGCGTGCCATGTCACTAACCTCCCTGCATCTGACATCTGAGGATGCATGCAGCTGCTGTGCAGAGAGAACAGTAGCTGCAATCTGACGAACATTGCGCCAGTGTGGCCCATAATTGGTTGCCTTGACGTCTTCATAGTCAAAGGAGAATTGTTTAAAAGATGGCAACTGGACTCTATTGGAGAAAGCCATGTCATTGGTGGTGAAACACTGCTCGGCCAAGGAGAGAGAGGAGATAACAAGAATGGGCTGGGAACTGAATTTGAGAAATACAGCGGGGCCATATTTTTCGGATATGGAAGCAAGAGTTTTGTGGAGGGGCTTTTTGAAGAGATGGAGGTGACCGATTACTGGAAGTGCCGGTGGGCCCGGTGGGAGCTTTTTGTTATTGTTCTCTTTAGTACGAGAAAGGAACTTTATGAAGAGAAGAACAGCAATGGCAAGGAGAATGCTTTGGTAAGTAAAAATTGCCATGGTGAGAAGGCGTAGTGCTTAGGGCTTCTGTGTCTTTAGGCTTAGTGGTTTGAGGTGAGAGTTCGTTTTGTGTTTGATGATAGGAGTCGAATGACCATCCGGAAGTATTTATAGGAGGGGGTGTCAGTAGCCATGAACCAATTCTTTTTTGGATTGATGATTAGTCAACCTAACTTTGTTATTAAAAATAATTATGGTCAATGCACGGCATAGCTTGTCTAAGATTATTTCATAAACTAATTTTTTTATAATCAAGTATGTTTTGATAAGTTTCCATTTTAAGAATAAATATTCTACTTCTACCATAATTAATCTACTGAATCTTTTATATTCATTAAGCTAAATTCTCTTAAAGTTTATAATATGTGAAAAAAGGAAACAAGAACCGCAGCATAAATACAAAAGATCAACAATTGTTTACTTCTATTTCACTTAAATAAATCTATTATTTTTTATGAGTAATTTTAGAAATATTGGTCATATAAAAAAACTAAAATTGTGGATATGCTTCTAACTATTTAGAGTGAATATGTATCAAATTTGAAAGAGAATTTGTCTTTCTCAAACAATTTTAAAATTTAATTCGTAGAGTTTTAAATAATTTGTTATGATGACCAATTAAATTCTAAATTGGCTCCAAATTGATACATGTTCTATCTAAGTAATTAGAAATACATTTACAATTTTAATTTTTTAATTTAAATAATATTTCTCAAAAAAAATATATATCATAATAATTGGATGTACACTAAAACTTGGACGTATGCTAGAATTAGTCTTATTTTATTTAATCATAGGTATTTGAGATCCTAACCTTCTCTAAAACTATGTAGTCAAGATAAAAACAAATATGAAAAGGGAATTAAGGGACAAACTAAAACTAAGATCACTAAATCATTCATTTTGTCTTCCAGCTTGGAATGATTGATCAATTTAATTATGAAATCAATTAGCTGACAAAATCATTTCAGTTTTATTTTTTATTCTTTACATAAAGCACAGAAATTTATTATAGTTTTCAAACAAAATATAAGACACCAACTTATTGTGGTTTTGAAATAAAATATCCTCCAGCATTAATGCCCCCTTCCCTCACTTGCATCTGATCAGACTGATCAAATTAGTCATCAAAGTGCCGCCTCATCCATTAATTCAAAACCATCACTGTAACCATTTGAGAAAATAAAACAAAACAAAACAAAACTCGAATTAGAATACTCAAATTTTCTATTTTTAGAATTTTCTACATATTTTTTTCAGATTTTTGAAAACGATTCTAAAATAATAATAAGATAATAAATGTTTTTTTATTGGAGAATAGGTCATTTTCAAAACAAATCTGAAAAAAAGTTCGAAAATTTAAAAATAGAAAATTTTAGTATTCTATAAGATTTTGATATGAAGAATTTATTGAGCAACTTTCATTTGAAAATTTAAATCAATTCGATAGATTTTGAAGTTAAAGTCATTAAAGATATTGATGAATTTTAAGCTCACCCTAGCTTAAACAATTACAATGAGATTGATATAGCTGAATATTGAGAATATTTTCACCCACTTTTTTACTTTGTCAAATTGTAAATCGTTTCACCCTTTTGTACCTCTTCTAAAGCTGCCAATTTTGAATTCTTAACTAGATCTATTATAGTCTCAGCTCCGCCAAGACCGTTGTCTCTCTGTTTTTTTAGTCAACTTTTGGTCCATTTTAATATTTTTAATTTTTGAGATTCGTTTTTTGTCCCTCTAGGTCATGTATGATGAGCCATCATGAGAGAGCATTTAGTTAGAACAAAATTTGAATAAAACCTTTGTACAACGTGTTAAAACAAATACATATATATAATAGCGGAGATTTTTTTATAATAACATATTTTGACAACCTTTACAACGAATTTCTAAATAATTTTAAGAAAATCTTCAAAATAAAAAAATTATAAACATATTCTTTAACTTATAGATCAGTTGTGTTTCAAATTTTATACAATTTAAGTATTATTTGATACTTCATCAAAAATCATTAAAATTTTATAAAATTTACAACGGTTCATATTTAAAAGTCATGGATGGAATATCGAACGACTTTTAAATTATACAAAATTTGAAACACAATCAATCTATTTGTTACAAAATATGGTTATCAATTTTTTTTCTATTGTGAGAATTCATAAAAATTATTTCAAAATTAATTGTCAAAATTCTCAAGTGTTCCCTCCGTATATACAATATAGTTGGAGAAGGGAGCAATATTGGATCTCTAGATCATTATCGTATGATCGATAGTCATCTCTATTCAAATCACGAAAATAAAAAAATCAACGATGATGACACTAGATCACATTGTTCCTGGAATGCTGTTCAAAAGAAAATTTTGAAAACCCATCTCACAAATAGTAGAAATGACCATCAGTGAAATACTGAAATTATATAGCTTGACCCCACTTGCAACGTAAAGAAGTAAACAATAAAACAATACTGTAGCCTATAAAGTAAAATAACAACATGCTACAAGTCACAAAAATAGAGGCCAGTATACTAAGATGAAGGATTTACCTCCATTATTAAAGCATCATATATATACCGATGAAAAACACTGCCCCTTTGAACATAATTGTAAAAGGAAGGGATTTTTTTGATAATTATTATTTTGATAACTTTTAAAATAGATTTTAAATAATTTTAAAACAATTTAAAAATAAAAAAATTTATTAATATTTTTTTACTTATAGATCGATTATATTTCAAATAATTTAAGTATCATTTCAGTAATTTATTTATTTAAGAAAATTAATATTTAAAATTAAATAAATAAGAAATCGGATGAGAAATCACAAATATAGGAGAGACAGATATCCAAAATCCATCCCCAAACGTATTTTTAACCTTTCTTTATAAAAAATAATATTTTAACGTGGAGTGAGATTTTAAAATTCATCCCAATAAAAAATATTTTTTTATTAAAAGACTGATTTTGAAATCTCGTCCCATAGAGAATAGATTTTCAAATCTCAGGTTGAGGGAAAAATTTTAAAAATTCATCCCTCAATAAAAAATATATATATTGTTGAGGGACAGGGTTTTAAAATCCGTCCGCTAATAAAATATTAATTTTTATAAAAATTACTAAAATCACGTATCGAGATTCAAAGAGACATAATTTTTGATAGGAAAGTCCATTGAAAATATTTAATATCAATTTGGAAAGCTGGTAAAATAATCTATCTGGATTGGTATTAAACGTTTTCTATGGACTTTCCTATTAAAAGTTATATCTATTTGAAACTCGATACGTGATTTTAATATTTTTTACAAAAATTAATATTTTATCAGAGGACGGATTTTCAAAATTCATCCCTCCACACATGGACGGATTTTCAAAATTCATCCCTCAAGAAAATATATTTCTTGTAACAAATATTAAAAATATGTTTTTGGACGGATTTGACGGATTTTAAAAATCCGTCCCTCCTATTTTTATAATTTTTCATCCAGTTTTCTTATTTATTTTATTTTTAATTTTATAATTCTTAAATAAAAAAATTGAATTATTTGATATTTCATCAAAAATCATCAAAATCATATGACATTTTTAACAATCCTTATTTTACAGTCTTTGATGAAATATCAAATGATCCTTAAAAAATATTAAATTTGGTATTCTATAAAATTTCAAAATGTAGATTACGTTAGGCGAATTGACTCGACCGTTGAACCTTTGATATATGAGACGTGAAGCTGAAGCACCGGCCCTCTGCGCTTCGCGATACACCATAACCCAATTATATATATATATATATATATATAATATTATATAACAAGGAGGTAATGTAGAATAATAAATATTTGGGGACTAGAATGAGATTGATATAGGTGAATATTGAGAATATTTTTACTGATTTTTGACTTTGTCAAATTGGAAATCGGTTCACTCTTCTGTACCTCTTCCAACGCTACCAACTTTGAATTCTAAATAAGATCCATAGTCTCGGCTGGGCCAAGACCGTTATCTCTCTGTTTTTCTGTCAATCTTGGGTCATTTTAATTTTTTATATTTTTTAGATGTGTTCTTTGTCATGTATGATGAGCCACCATGAGTGAGCATTTAGTTGGAATAAAATTAGAATAAAAACTTTGTAAAACATGTTGCAACGAATACATATATATATAAAAAGGTGTGGATTTTTTAACAACAACTTAAAAATAAGATCATCAAAAATAAAAAAATAATTTTAGAAAAACTTAAAAATAAAAAAATTTATAAACATATTCTTTAGGTTATAGATCATTTATATTTCAAATTTCATACAATTTAACTATTATTTGATACTTCATCAAAGATCATCAAAATTATATAATATTTATAACGGTCCATATTTAAATGTCTTCGATGCAACATTAAATAACCCTTAAATTATATGAAATTTAAAACAGAATCAAACTATTAGTCAAAAAATATGTTTATCAATTTTTTTTAGAATTTTGAATAATTATTTTAAAATTATTTAAAAATTAATTATAAAAAATTATTAAAATAATAGTAGTTAAAAAATCCGCTTGTAAAATACATCTAATATACAAAATTTGTGCACCAACAGCAACTGGCTAAAAATTCTCTTGCCATGTTTGATAAGTTTCCATTTTAAGAATAAATATTCTACTCCTACCACAATTAATCTACTGAATCTTTTGTATTCACTAAGCTGAATTCTCTTATAGTTTATAATATATGAAAAAAGGAAATAGAAGTAAGCATAAGACTTGCAAACAGTGGTTATTTTCGTGCGTCGGTTAATACATAAGCATACCCACGTATTTAATTTAGTATTATTGATACAAAATTTTAATTTCGAGGGTGCTTCCACACCCTCGAATTTGTTTCATTTACCCACGATTATACTAAAATTTCTAGTAGTGATTTCAATATGTAGATTATGTTGGGCGAATCGGCTCGACCGTTGAACCTTCGAAATATGAGATTTGAAGCTGAAGTACCGGCACTCCGGGCTTCGTAATGCACCATAACACAATTTCTCTGTGATTATTTCATTGAGAGTAACTAGCACATAACCCGTCCAATGTACGGGATAGCTTGTCTAAGATTATTTCATGAACTAATTTTTTTTTTATAATCAAGTATGTTTGATAAGTTTCCCTTTTAAGAATAAACATTCTACTCGTACCACAATTAATCTACTGAATCTTTTAAATTCATTAAGCTAAATTCTTTTTATAGTTTATTACATATCAAAAGGAAACAATAACGGCAGCATAAATACAAAAGATCAACAATTGTTTACTTCTATTTCACTTAAATAAATCTATTATTTTATTTAATCATAGGTATTTGAGATCCTAACCTTTTCTTGAACTATGTAGTCAAGATAAAAATAAATATGAAAAGGGAATTGACGGACAAACAAAAACTAAGATTACTCAATCATTCATTTTGGCTTCCAGCTTGGAATGATTGATCAATTTAATTATGAAATCAATTAGCTGACAAAAGCATTTTAGTGTTATTTTTTATTTGTTACATAAAGCACAGAAATTTATTATGCTTTTCAAACAAAATGTAAGACAGGACAAAAGCTGAAATTTTTTAATATAATTCAAATTAAAGAAAATTTTTGAGAACTTTACTCCCAGCAACGTTTTTAGCTTCTAAAAACGCGATTCTCAATCACCTTTTGCCTACATCTCGCAATCTCTCTCTGATTTTCTTATATTTTTAATTTGATTTTTTTTTCTTATATTAAAAATTTTCGGGAACGAAAGCGCCAATTCCTGACTTTGGTGCACCAATTATATTTCTTGATTGGAATAGACCTCGAAATTCATCAAAGAAAGGAACAGTCAACAGAAGAAGAAAATAAAATCTGAACAGACTCATCAATTTAGTCATCATAGTGCCACCGCATCCATTAATTCAGAACCATCACTGTAACCATTTGAGAAAACAAAACAAAACAAAAGTCTAGGTTTTTACCATTCGACGCCTTGGACCCTTTGCTGTAGACGGCATCAAGACAACAAGCATCAACATGGTGATATGTCCAAACTGTAAAAGGTGCTCCTTTCATCAATTTTTTTTTGATATAAGGGCTCCCGTTAACTTCGGCATTCATTCCTATTCAAATGTCTTTTACGAGATTTGAATCTGCATCTCTCAGTATTTATTATGACATTTCAAGTGTTTTATTCCTAGGGCGCAAGATACAAAGAATGATATCTTAATATCAGGAATTTCAATTTGTCAGTGTAGCAGCGTCGTCAATAAATCTCTTGATTTATATCTATAAGAAAAAATATGTTTGTCAACATTTTTTTATTTTTGAGAATTTTTAAAAATTATTTCAAAATTATTTCAAAATTAGTTGTCGAAGTTGTCAAAATAATATTTGTCAAGCGATCCTCATCCTATATACAATATAGTTGGACAAGGGAGCAATATTGGATCCCTAGATCATTATGGTACGATCGACAGACATCTCTATTCAAAGTCATGAAAATAAATAAAACAACGACAACGACAACAGATCCCATTTTTCCTGGAAAGTTGTTCAAAAGAAAAATCTGAAAACCCATCTCACAAATAGTAGAAATCACCATCAGTGGAAAACTGAAATTATATAGCTTGACCCCACTTGCAGCGTAAAGGAGTAGACAATAAAACAATACTGAAGACTATAAAGGAAAATAACAACAATTTACATGTCAACAAAATAGAGGCCAATATGCTAAGATGAAAGATCTACATCCATTATTAAGGCATCATATACCGAGGAAACACAGCCCCCTTTGAACATAATTGTAAAAGGAAGAGATGCCATAACAACTATTATTTTTTGATAACTTTAACAACATATTTTAAATAATTTAAAAAAAAATCTAAAAAATAGGAAAAAAATTATATACATATTTTTTTTGACTTATAGATCAATTGAGTTTCCAATCTCATACGGTTTATGTATTATTTGATAATCCATCAAAAATCATCAAAATTATATGACATTTATAACAGTTCATATATACCGGTCTTTGAAGGAATATGTCAAATGATTCATAAATTATATGAAATTGAAATACAATTAGTCTATAAGTCAAAAAATATATTTGTCAATTTTTCTTAGAATTTTTAACAGTTATTTAAAAATTAATTATTAAAGATTGTCGAGATAATAATTATTAAAGAATCTCCTCATAAAATACATCTACTATACAAATTTTGTGCACCGCGAGCAACTGGCTAAAAATTTTCTTGCTAACATCATCCAGTGACGTTAGCAAGAATAAGATGAAGCACAATATGCAAATCTAACCATTCAACACCAGTCAAAAGCACAATTCATAAAAGAACTATTCACCAATGTTCCAGATTGAATAACTATCATTTGATAATCATCCAACCTTAGTATAGCACATGTCACGCTGTCAAAATTGTTGGTTCGTGTTGGCTTCTTCTTGGCAACCCACGTACCTATTGTTTATCCCTGAAGCATTCTGGACTTAACACCTCATCCTATAATTATGCTTGTAATTAAAGTGATAATAATTAATTAACTACAGGAAGTGAAGATTTTGAGATGGTACTTGGAGATATGGTAATCTCCTCATTTGTTTTGCATTCTTTTTATTAAATAGGAATTTATTAGAGAAATTATATTGATATGTGATTAAATTGCTGGATCATTCCATACTATGCATTTAGTGATCCAAAAATGTGGAGATCATTGTGGAATTAGTACCTTTAAAAAATTAGATATTTTTACCCGAAACCTACACCTTGAATACCGATTGATAATAACAAATTTAGTCCTATTCGTAGAAATACATTATAATAGTCTTGCTAAGTGTTTTTCTCTTGATCCGTGCAGTATTTCCACTAAGAAAATTACTTGGTCAGCAATACATCAATGTTTCCACTAAGAATTTTCAAAGACGGCTTTAATTGATGAGAAACGTTATTATTTGAGTAATATTTTTTTGGCTATTTTAAAAAAAACAGTAAAAAATTCTAAAAATAATAAAATTTGGTATTCTATAATATTCACTACTAAAAAAATAATTTAATTCGAGGGTAAAAAAAAGGTAAAAAACGAGGGTAAGTTGACGTATATAGACATATACGTGGGCGTACCCACGCTTCACCACCGACGAAGTAGGTCTCCACGAAAATACCCTTTATATTCGTGGGGCCGACGAATATAGTGTACTTTGTGCGTGATCTCACATTAGGTTCGTGGACTTTTTCACGTTTAATTGTTGTCCTAGTCAGCAAACTCTAGCAAAATTTTCATGGGTAAAGAGGAAATACTTTCGTGGGTATTATTTCGTAAGCCATTTCATCTCATGATTGTATTTTTACTGCACTAGTATTTACATGTGTAGACCGATAATTTTGCTTTATTTTTAAAAATAGGATCATTATTTTATTTTTCATCGTCCACAATCATCATTAATCAACTCTATACCCATATATCTCAACATCTAGAAGAAGTAAATTCCACAATTAACAACCAACAAAAAATTAGAAAGCAGTATATCACATACATATTAAAGTAAAATATCAAATTCATAATTAAGTCATTTACATTATATATTAAATTAAAACAAATTAGTCCCTACTAAGAGATCAAAATAATAACCAAAATATCACATACCAATTCACAAAAAGTATCCTCCCAACTTTGATTTCCCAAAATTATCCTCTAAACAAAAAATAATAATAAAAAATGCAAGTTTTATTCACTTTTATCATCTATTCCTCATGAAGGAAAAGTAGCTATGTACCACTTTCAAAATATAATATTGGAATTGTAGTCGGTACTAGTAAATCATTGTGTGAGGCCTAGCTAGATGTTTGCATAGTTGTTTTCATTACCTCATGGTCTTGACCTTCTTGTGTGTTGTCTTGTGGTTGTAGCAAATTAAAAGTTGTCCCTATATTCTAAACTGGCAAAAATCATTTATTAATCTCTTATAAGCATAAGTTGAACATAGAAAATTTACTAATATGACCTCTAAAGTTCCCTCACTTGGACCAACAGAAGCAGAGCTTCTAATAGGCTATAGTGGTCAATTACCCATAAAATAAGATATAATATTAGATTAACAATATGATTCAATTATCCATAAAATTGATGAAATTCTTTGACCCCCCCAAGTGATTCTGTCCAATACAAACTTAGTGTAATCGATCTTTTTCTTGAACAATCTAAAATAAAAAAGGAATTGACAAATCAATCACCATCATGCATTGAAACTGTTAGTTTATGCACATTAATATGCATGAAGCAACAACAAAATAACTAAAATTGGATAAAGATAATAAATAACGAAGCAAAAATAACAAAATCATAACATGCAAATAGTTGAGACAGATTTTTATTCTCTATGAAATCAACAAGGCTCTAGATCTAGAACCTCACCAGAAATTTTATTTCAAATGAATCTCATTCACCACCTACAGTTTCATGTGATTCATTAGCGAGAAAGTGTAAGGGAAGAAAGAACAAGAGAGAGAGAAAGAGAGAGACAGAGACAGAGACAGAGAGAGAGAGATCAGAAAACACACCTTCTTGGACAACATCTTAGTTTGATGAAAACATGTTTGAATACTTGATCAAGGAAAAAATACAGGCCTTAAGAAGATTTACTTCAGATTTGGTTCAGCTGAATAACAGAATAGTAATAACCTAATAAAATATTGAAAATAAGGCAGCATCTTGATAAGTGTTAGGTCCCAATTTATCAAACCAAATCTGGTTTGCTTCAGCTGGACAACAAACCTATTCTGTACCAATTCAAATCAGAAAAATAACATCCAAAAGTGGACCTATACAACAAACTGATCTATCATTACTGATACACACAATATCCTTTTTAGCAATAGAAATCGTTACATAACTCTAGAAGGAATTATATCAAATACCTTCTAGGCACAACTATGACAACCAAAAGTATCTATCGGTCACATCAACTAACTAATCTATCAGGAACACTCTTATATCAACCATTATTTCTACTTGAGTGGTTTCAAAATAGTTTGGTAATTGTCACCTCGTTGGCTCCACCTAGAAGGAAAAAGAAAAAAAAATGAAATTTTTGTCATAATTCGGAGTTCATTGTTTGGTAGGGATGGTGCTACAACCAAATCAGTAACTAAGGTTCATTCCAACGAAAGCTTGCCATAAAAAGTGTCACAATTATCACTTATTTCATTGAATTACAATTTACTAGAATGGTTATACCAGTAAGAGTGGCATTCTTTTAACCTTATCCATTAGAAGCACACCTAGAGTAGTCAATGATACCTCAAATTTTTCAAAATTCAGATTCATCAACAGAAATGTGTCTTGATGCACCAAATTTAAATGCTACAACCTGCACAATCACCATAACTATCATTCTAGTTGAAAATCCTGTCACATAAATTATATAATGCAAACTAAATCACACAGAGGAGGCTTAACCAGTAATAATTATAATTGCATTGTTATGGTTTGCTATGCTTCTGTAAAGAATATCTGTTCATTAGAAAAAAAATAAATTAAGTCTCTATTGGTGCTAAAATTAATGCACATTTGGGTTTTAATTATACTGCTGGCATTGTACTGGCATGTTCCTGAACAACATAATACTAAGATTCGAGTCTCTATTTCGATTGATTTCTCTACACAACTCATACCAGTTCACCAACAAACATCCTGTTGGTACCAGCAGCACAAGGTATATTGAACCCACTTAACTCAATCCTTAGTACATCTGGTGTACCCATGAGCAAGCTATCTAGAAAATATTTTATTTTAGTATGTTACGTGCTCAAAAGTCAGATATATGTTTATAATAACAGCATGAACATGGATCTGCAAGAGTGAGAAAAGGAGAAAGGAAAATAGAATTAGAACGAGAGAGCGAGGAAAGCTCAAAGCAAGAAAATGTATAAGTATACCGATCTACAGGAGCCGCTGATGAGAGGGAGTCGAGAGACGAGCGACGCACACGGCCGTAAGGCCATCTTCTTTGAACACTTGGAAAAGAGGAAAAGAGGGCGGCACAAGGGTGAATGAGAGGAAGTGAGTTAATTGGAGAGAATGAGAGAGAGTTGTGATTTGGAGAAGAGAGATTGTACGGAGGAGGAGGAGGAGAGGGGGTTTGACAGATTTGGGGGGTCTGAGTTGAGCTAGGGTTAGATTACGAATTTTGAGAGAAAGAAAAAAAGAGACGGAACTGAAACTCGTAAATTTTTCACTGAAATTTTAGGAAGGGCGGGGGGGGGGGGGGGGGGGAGGGAAATAGAAGTAAGCATAAGACTTGCAAACAGTGGTTATTTTCGTGCGTCGGTTAATACATAAGCATACCCACGCATTTAATTTAGTATTATTGGTACAAAATTTTAATTTCGAGGGTGCTTCCACACCCTCGAATTTGTTTCATTTACCCACGATTATACTAAAATTTCTAGTAGTGATTTCAATATGTAGATTATGTTGGGCGAATCGGCTCGACCGTTGAACCTTCGAAATATGAGATTTGAAGCTGAAGTACCGGCACTCCGGGCTTCGTAATGCACCATAACACAATTTCTCTGTGATTATTTAATTGAGAGTAACTAGCATATAACCCGTCCAATGTACGGGATAGCTTGTCTAAGATTATTTCATGAACTAATTTTTTTTTTATAATCAAGTATGTTTGATAAGTTTCCCTTTTAAGAATAAATATTCTACTCGTACCACAATTAATCTACTGAATCTTTTAAATTCATTAAGCTAAATTCTTTTTATAGTTTATTACATATCAAAAGGAAACAATAACGGCAGCATAAATACAAAAGATCAACAATTGTTTACTTCTATTTCACTTAAATAAATCTATTATTTTATTTAATCATAGGTATTTGAGATCCTAACCTTTTCTTGAACTATGTAGTCAAGATAAAAATAAATATGAAAAGGGAATTGACGGACAAACAAAAACTAAGATTACTCAATCATTCATTTTGGCTTCCAGCTTGGAATGATTGATCAATTTAATTATGAAATCAATTAGCTGACAAAAGCATTTTAGTGTTATTTTTTATTTGTTACATAAAGCACAGAAATTTATTATGCTTTTCAAAAAAAATGTAAGACAGGACAAAAGCTGAAATTTTTTAATATAATTCAAATTAAAGAAAATTTTTGAGAACTTTACTCCCAGCAACGTTTTTAGCTTCTAAAAACGCGATTCTCAATCACGTTTTGCCTACATCTCGCAATCTCTCTCTGATTTTCTTATATTTTTAATTTGATTTTTTTTATTATATTAAAAATTTTGGTGAACGAAAGCGCCAATTCCTGACTTTGGTGCACCAATTATATTTCTTGATTGGAATAGACCTCGAAATTCATCAAAGAAAGGAACAGTCAACAAAAGAAGAAAATAAAATCTGAACAGACTCATCAATTTAGTCATCATAGTGCCACCGCATCCATTAATTCAGAACCATCACTGTAACCACTTGAGAAAATAAAACAAAACAAAAGTCTAGGTTTTTACCATTCGACGCCTTGGACCCTTTGCTGTAGACGGCATCAAGGCAACAAGAATCAACATGGTGATATGTCCAAACTGTAAAAGGTGCTCCTTTCATCAATTTTTATTTTATATAAGGGCTTCCGTTAACTCCGGCATTCATTCCTATTCAAATGTCTTTTACGAGATTTGAATCTGCATCTCTCAATATTTATTATGACATTTCAAGTATATAAGCTTCAAGTGTTTTATTCCTAGGGCGCAAGATACAAAGAATGATATCTTAATCTCAGGAATTTCAATTTGTCAGTGTAGCAGCGTCGTCAATAAATCTCTTGATTTATACCATTTATACGAAATATTTATACGAAAGAAAAAAAAGCTCAGTATTAATGAACCTCCTATAATTATGCTCGTAAATTAAAGTGATGATAATTAATTAGCTACAGGAACAGTGAAGATTTTGAGATGGTGCCTGGAGATATGGTAATCTCCTTATTTGTTTTGCATTCTTTTTATTAAATAGAAATTTATTAGAGAAATTATATTAATATGTGATTAAATTGTTGGATCGTTCCATACTACATATTTAGTGATCCAAAAATGTGGAGATCATTGTGGAATTAGTACCTTTAAAAAATTAGATATTTTTATCCGAAACCTACACCTTGAATACCGATTGATAATAACAAATTTATCCTATTCGTAGAAAAACATTATAATTGTCTTGCTTAGTGTTTTTCTCATGATCCGTGCAGTATTGCCAGTAAGAAAATTAGTTGGTCAGCAACACGTCAATATCATCATCTTCTAAATGTCATATTTGACATTTGGTGTTCTAGAAACATACTATTTCACTAAAAATCCATTGAATGGACTTAAATTTTTAAATCCAAATTGCTCAATAAATTTTTCATATTAAAATCTCATAGGATATTGAAATTTTATATTTTTAGAGTTTTCTAACTATTCATTTCATATTTTTTAACATAGCCTATTTTCATATACAAACATTTTATATTTTATTATTATTTTTAGTGTCATCATAGAAAATCTAAGAAAAAATAGTTAGAAAATCCTAAATATAGAAAATTTCGGTATCCTATAATATTTTGATATGAAAAAATATTGAGAAACTTAGATTTATTGTTTGAAATCGTTTTGATAGGTTTTTTTAGCTAAACTCAACAATGGCCTTCATGAGCTTAAACTTACCCTAACTTTAATATATATATATAGTAAATCTAGCGTGCTCCTAACTCAAAAACTATCAAATCAATTTGAAATGAAAGATCTAAGTTGCTCAATAAATTCTTCATATCAAAATCTTGTAGGGTACCGGAATTTTCTATTTTTTGAGTTTTCTAACTATTTTATTCGGATTTTTTAAGATGACTCTAATAATAATAATAAAATAATAAAATTTTGCATATAAAAACATGAAACAAATAGTAAGAAAAATTCTAAAAATAGAAAATTTTAGTATTCTATAAGATTTTAATATAAAGAATTTATTAATCACCTTGAATTTTTCGTTTGAAGTTGATTTGATAGGTTTTTGAGTTAGAAACACACGGATTGATATGGCTGAATATTGAGAATATATATATAAATGAGGTAAAGAAGGAATAATAAATATTTGAGGACTAGAATGAGATTGATATAGCTGAATATAGAGAATATTTTACTGATTTTTTATTTTGTTAAATTGGAAATCGGTTCACTCTTTTGTACCTCTTCTAAAGCTACCAACTTTGAATTATTAATTTGATAATTATCCAATGTTAGTTTATAGCACATGTCACGCTCTCACAATTGTTGGTTAGTGTTGGCTTCTTCTTGACAACCCACGTACCTATTGCTTATCCATGAAGTATTCTAGACTTAAACACCTCATGCTTGAGAATTGGAATCTCTTCACTAAGCATGGGCACAGAGAGAGAGAGAGAGAGAGAGAGATGCTATATGGGTATATATATAGGGAGAGAGGGGTTTAAGAAGGGAAGGGGAAGAAAAAAAGAGACAAAGGAGAGAAAAAAAAAAGAAAAAGAAAAAGGGAAAGAAACCAACATGCATACGATATATGCAAAGCTCAGTATTAATGGTCGTCCTATAATTTTGCTTGTAAATTAGAGTGATGATAATTAATTAGCTACGGGAACAGTGAAGACTTTGAGATCGTACTTGGAGATTTGGTAATCTCCTTATTTATTTTGCATTCTTTTTATTAAATAGAATTTATTAGAGAAATTATATTAATATGTGATTTATTGCTGGATCGTTACATTCTACACATCTAGTGATCCAAAAATGTGGAGATCGTTATGGAATCAGTACCTTTAAAAAATTAGATATTTTTTCCCGAAATCCGTACCTTGAATACTGATTGATAATAACAAAATATTACATTAATTTGTCCTCTTTTTGAAAAAGAAAACTTGGCAGATGCTGCCAAGGCTTGTTAATTTGTTTCATAATAATAACACAATATTACATTAATTTATTGAGAAAATTTTATTCAGTTTCTAAGGTAATGTTTCGTAGAAATAGTTATACATTCGAATTCAAGGTTGAATATCCTTATAAATATTTAAAATTGAAAATTTTAATTTAAAAAAAGAGAGAAACGTCTTAATTGATTGCCGAACGATTTCATTCGATTCTATTGAATTTCTAAATTTATTTTTGATGCAAAGCTGATAATTGATAGTTGAGGAGTCTAACTTCATATTTTTCACAAATAATAAAAATATTCTGTTGATAAAAGACTTCAATATAAGGTCAAACTTGACTAAGGCTGATATTTTGGCTTATTTAATTTAGAGTAATATTATAAGATCATATATTGCTCCTATATTTTCTTGTATCAAAATTATGAAACAATTACATGAAATAATATATTCACGACAAAATTTCCCATCACATAATAATCCTATAATTACCATTAGTCTAAACTTGTCTCCGTCTGGTTTTCGATCTTTTTTTTAGATAAAGATAAGGGTCAAAGCCACCCAAATTTAAATGTCCATAAAAAACGTTCAATCTGATTTCGAATCTGCAACTTTCTAATATGAAAATCATTGCTTTTGTGACTAGATCTAAGGTTGGTTCTCACCTGATTTCCAAGTTTAGATTTTCTTTTTTCCAAATTAAATAATTATTTTATTGTTCGTCTCTTAGGAGCTTTGTTATCGTTTGTTTTCTTATCAAAAACTTCATAGTTATCTCTTACAAGTTATAATAGGTGGAGACGTGATTTTATCTTTTTTAAAAAAATCTATAAAAGAAAATGAAAATTATTAGCGAAAAGTATCTAGAAGCCACATCTTATATAATATGTTAGCATTGTGATCTAGAAATCAAATACATTTAGTTTCTGTAATTTGAATTATTTATATATGTGATATATATATTCATTTTATTTCTTCAGTTACTTTTATTTATTGATCTTTTGGGTTGAGAATCACAAATGTGAAAGTTAATAATAAAACGTAAAAATTATTCTAAAATATGCATAACTTATCAATTAGAGAGAAAAACTAATTTGACAGTTGAAGTTAGTGTGTGGAGTAATGTTATAGTTATGTTTTACAAATCTTATGATTATTGTTATTAGCGTAATCACATAAATACATGTTGAAGAACATGTTAGTGGACTTGACTCCAAGATGAGACATCATAATTGTATTTATATCATTGATGTTTCATGTGTGTCTTAATTCTAAAGTATGAAATGATTTATTTCCTATATTGGGAGTATGTGCTTGTGGCTGTTATCCAACGTTGTCTATAACTAACAACTATACAGATTTTATCTTAGTACATATCTCTTGTGCAAAGTGAATGTATTAATCAAGAATGCTGGCGTTCTTCATATATGCCATTATGTGAGTGATGATATCAATTGGCCACTTAATGAAATAATTTAGTGATTGCACAGATGTGATTAAGTGTTAATCATTATTACTAATGTCATTTTGGGAACCAAAAGTATGATGAATTTGAAAGGATGACACATGCTTACCTTGAATTCATTAGGGATATCATGTGACAAGAAATTGACACAAGACAAGTATTGCTTGACGATCATGATAGCGTATAGTAGATATCATCTATGTCATCTGGGTAGGTATGATGCAAATTGCTAGGTGCCGCTTACATCTTATAGGTTGGAATGATTCTGACTCTATTGCCAGATGATATTAATCCCGTAGCGTCACACCAAAAGAATATGAGTTAGACCAAGCATGTGATGCTTGAACAATATCATAGGATAACAAACTTAACCTGGTGTTTAAGGATAAACATTATTCTCTAAATTGTACTTCAAACGGAGCTGTTGTATGTCGCCGCAGGGTGTCATAGGTGGCAAAACTAGGTGTTGCGGGTTGCAACTCGTGCTACTATCACAGGGTGACATGAGGCACTGTTGCGATGCGTAACAATAGTGTTGCGGGCCGTACCAAGATGTGTTACTGGCTGCAACATGTTGGTTATGGGAGAATTTGCGCTGAGTCGGTCCCCAGACGTGGGAGCACGCACGACGTGGGGAACCGACTCACGCTCACCCACGTTCTAGGTGGGGTAGGAGTGCCCAACCCTCTCCTAGCTCCTTATAAAAGAGGGTGCGTATCCAGAGTTTCAGACATCACAGTTTCTAACGTCAAAATTCTGTCGCTCCATCGTCTGAGATAGTTACGAGATGTTGAGTGCTACCGCCTAATCACCCCTAGCAAGGTCACCAACTGACACTTAGCGAACTCTCTGGTGGAAACCGACGAAGGACTTCAACATCGGAGTTTAGAGATATTTTCTGGCAACCACTTCAGCGTTATCGCTCGAGTCTTTTGTGAAACAAAGGTACAAACTGGTTTGGTTTGATTCTAACTGCATGAGTAGGCTCTTTTTGGTGCATTTGTGAATTTTTGAAATTCTTGTTTCGCCCCTGCACCATAAAATCCGAGCAATTAACATAATATATATAATTAGCCCACCATTTTTTGACCCATCAAAGCAACAAAATTAGTTCTACTCATAGAAAAACATTATAATAGCCTTGCTCAATGTTTTTCTCATGATCCGTGCAGCATTTCCATTAAGAAAATTAGTTGGTCTGAAACACATCAATATCATCATCTTCTAAATGTCTTTTTACATTTAGTATTCTAGAAACATACTATTTCACAAAAAAAATGATATATGTCAATTACATGATGTGTCGTGACGTAATTAAAATATTGAATGGAGATAATCTTACAACGCATCTAATGATCTAAAATTGTGGAGATCATTGTGGAATCAGTACCTTTAAAAATTAGATATTTTTACCCAGAACCTATACCTTGAATACTGATTGATAATAACAGAATACTACATGTCCTTTTTTTTAAAAAAAAAAATTGGCAGATGCTGCCAAAGCTTGTTAATTTGTCGATTGATAATAACACCATATCACTTTAATTTTGTTGGAAAATTTTATTCAGTGGCTAAGGTAATGTTTCATACGAATAGTTATACATTCGAATTCAAACTTGAATATCCTTATAAATATTTAAAATTGAAAATTTTAATTTAAAAAAAAGAGAAATGTCTGAATTGACTCCCGAAGAATTTCATTTGAATCAATTGAATTTCTAAATTTTTTTTTTGATTCAAAGCTGATAATTGATAGTTCAAGAGTCTAAATTCATTTTTTTCTCAAATTAAAAAAATATTATGTTGGTTGAAGACTTCAATATAAGGTCAAACTTGACTAAGGCTGAGATTTTGGCTTCTTTTATTTAGAGTAATATTATACAGTCGTATATTCCTCCTATATTTTCATGTGTCAAAATTTTCAAACAATTACATAAAATAATATATCAAGACGACAGAATTTTCCATCACATAATAATCCTATAATAGAAAATGGCGCAATAAGTATCTTAAGAATGGAGAGCTTACCTATTAGTATTAGTATAGTGATCTACAATCTAAATATATTTAGTTTATGTAATCCGATGATTTATATGTGTGATATTTATATTTATTTTATTCCTTGAGTTATTTTTATCTATTAATCTTTTGGGTTGATGACCTATAATGTGAAACTTAATAATAGAATATAAAGATTATTCTAAAATGTCCATAACTTATCAATTAGAGAGGAATATTAATTGAACAGTTTAAGTTACTGTGTGGATTAATGTGATGGTTATGTTTCATAAGTCATGTGATAATTGTCATCAGTTTAATCACATAAATACATGTTGAAGAACATGATATTGGAGTTGACCCAAGATTAGACATCATAATTTTGTTAGTGTCATTGATGTTTCATGTGTCTTAATTCTAAAGTATGAGATGATATATTTTCTACATGAGGATTATGTGCTTGTGGGTATTATCCAACGTTATCCGTAACTGGTAGGCATACAGATTTCATCTCAGTACGTATCTCTTGTGCGGAGAGAATGTATTAATCAAGAATACCGGTGTTCCTCATATATGCTATTATGTGAGTGATGATATCAATTGGTCACTTGATTAAATGATTTAGGGACTGCGCATATGTGATTAAGTGTTAATTATTATTACTAATGTCATTTAGGGAATCAAGAATGTGATGAATCTGTAAGTATGACACAAGCTTACCATGAATTCATTAGAGATATCATGTGACAAGAAATTGACACAAGACAAATATTGCTTAAGGATTGTGATAGAGTATGTTACATATCATCTGTATCATCTGGATAGGTGTGATGTACATTACTTTGTGCCACTCACATCTTATTGGTTGGAATGGTTCTGACTCTATTGTCAAATGACATAGATCTCGTAGGGTCAAACCAAAAGAAAGAAAGATAGACCAAGAATATGATGCTTGAGCAATGACATGGGATTACAAATTTGACCCGATATTTATGGGATAAATATCATTCTCTAAATTGAGCTTAAGATGAAGCTGTTGCAGGTCGCAGCAACGTGTGTTTCAGGCCGTAGCAATGTGTCACAAATGGAAGCACTAGATGCTGCGGGTTGCAACCCGTGCAGCTATCACGTTACGGTGCGCGACAGCAGTGCTGGAGCACACACGACGTTGGGAACCGACCCATGCTCACCCACGTTTTGAGTGGGGTGAGGCATGGTAGCCCCTCTCCCAACGCCTTATAAAAGGGGTGAGGGGTGCACCCAGAGTTTCAATTATCACAGTTTCCTATGTCAAAACTTTTCCACTGTACCATCAAAGTCAGTTTTGAGCGTTAAGTGCTGCTGACTCAATCTCCTCTAGCAAGGAGTCCGCCGGCGCCTAGCGAGCTTTCGGGTGGATACTGACAGAGAATTCTTGTGTTGGAGCTTCGATGATGTTGACAAACAACTACATTAGTGTTAAGCGCTCGAGTTCTACGAAACAAAGGTACAAAGTTATTTGTATTACAAGTTTGGTTTAATTCTAACTGCATGAATAGGCCCTTTGGCGTGTTAGAGAATTTTTGAAATTCACATTCTGTCCTTACAGCATAAAATCCCGCGCAACTAATAGTGGAATCAGAGCCAAGTTTCACTTGTACAGTTAGAATTGGCTGAATTCTAGGCTAGATTAGTTAATTTAGCCTAGAATAAACAAGAGTGAAGAGGATGCTTAGCTTAATGAAAAATGCAATCGCATTGCTCAAATACATTTTGTAGAACAGATTAATTCCACAATCATTTTGGTATCAATTGATGGCAGAAGCACATTTAGTACATTCGGCTTCAAGTCAACTACACAGACATCTACAAATAACTATACGATGCTCAGTAAACAGAAATAATTCAATTCAATGGTAAAGTCATTTAATTTGATCAAATAGACAACTCAACCTCAGAGAAAGGGAGGAAAGAAGAGAGAGAGAGAGAGAGAGAACAGGATTGAGAAGGGAAGAGGGAGTAGCTTCGCTCCGGAAGGGATGAAAGAGAGGGAACCCTTCGCTTCATTAATTTTATTTTTTTCGCTATTGAACTAAATTGGTGAGAAGAATCAATTCAAATATCGCTCATCAAGCAAATCCATCAGAGCAAAACTTTAAGCGGAGACGTTGGTCTGAAAAACATGAAGCACAATTCCATTTGCTTTGCCGTGCACCATAACACAATTCAATAATACAATATCACATTAATTTGTAGTGGCTAAGGTAATGTTTCGTAAGAACCAACCACCTCTCCACCATTCACTGGCTGCACTCTCTGACCTCCATGGCCAAGTTCTCCTACTGCACTTCGGCCCACACTTCGCCGTACTTGCTGCCTTCTCAGCTTCGGTGGCTAAGAATTGCTTTTCTGTCAATAATCTCGTGTTTGCAAACAGGCCCAACCTCTTCTCTGGCAAACTTTTCTCTTGTAACTGGTTACATTTCTTTTTTCCTTGTTGTTCTTCGTTGTATTGGTTATGATTAAGGATATTTTTGATTACCCTGTCATAAAGAAGAGGATCCAGCTAAAATCTGTTAATAATAGAAAAATAATTATCTGACAAAATTTTTGGGTGTTAGTGCCTACATGTTGTTCAATGAAAAGTCAATATGACATACTGAAAGATTGGTAATGGGAACACCATGGGCATGTTGAATAAACATTAAATGCTATTTTTTGTGGGTTTTAAATTTAGAAGTTTGTGGAAAATAAACTCAAATAAAAACGGACAGTTTTCAAGGAAGTTTTAAATGAGGAATTGAAGGGGCAATTCCAGATCATTTCGAGCAAATGAAGAGTCTATTTCGTGTGTTTTTAAGTCTAGTTTTTAATGGTGAAGGTTTCAGGTGATTTGGAGTTACCTATAATAAGTAATGACCGTTTTAGCAGAGAAGGGTCAGAATTTAGTGTGCTGTTTTTAAGAGTCTGTTTTAATTACGAATTTTAATAGTTTTTTGTTTAGGTCTATAAATACAGTAGCAATCTGTTGTAATAGAGCAAGGGAAGAAAAATAGTAAGATTGTTAGAGAGAAGAACAAGAAAGAGAGAAATAAAGAAAGATAGTTTGATTAAGAAGTGTTTTCTCTCTCTTCCCTCCACCAAAATAGTTTTCAAATATCTACAAATTGGTATCAGAGCCGATGGAAAATTCTGGGAGAATATCAATAGGGGGTATGCCACTGCCACGACTCACAAAATCGAACTATGACAACTAGAGTATTCAGATGCGTGCATTGCTCGGTGCGCAAGATGCATGGGAAGTAGTTGAAAACGACTATGAAGAGCCAACGGGCAATCTGACCGCGAATCAGTTGAAGGCGTTGAAAGAAACGCGTATGAAAGACAAGACCGCTCTCTATTTCTTATTCCAAGCAGTGAATGAGTCGGGGTTCGAGAAGATTGCCGGTGCAGCAACCTCGAAGGAAGCATGGAACACTTTGGAAAAGGTGTTCAAGGGTGCCGACCGAGTAAAGCAAGTAAGACTCCAAACTCTACGCGGTGAGTTGGAGAGTATGAAGATGAAGATGTCCGAAGGTGTATCCGACTACATCTCGTGTGTGCAAATAGTGGTGAATCAACTCAAACGAAATGGAGAAACTCTAACTGATGCAAGAGTGGTGGAGAAAATTTTGCGATCATTAACCGAGAATTTTGAGAATGTCGTTTGTGCAATTGAGGAGTCCAAAAATTTGGAGGAGATGACCCTTGATGATCTTGCTGGTTCTCTTGAGGCGCATGAACAACGCAAGAAGAAGAAGAACGAGTCACTTGAGGAAGCGTTGCAAGCCAAGGTATCTATCAAAGACGAAAAGGTACTCTATACTCAAAATGTCCGAGGTAGAGGAAGTCGCGGCAGAGGAGGTCGTAGCAATGGTCACGGTGGTGGAGGCCGCGGTCGAGGTGGATACTATGAGGAGAAGGGGCAGTCAAGCCAACAAAATTGGCGAGGTAGAGGACGTGGTCGTGGGAGAGGCGGCCGGTCAAATCATTCAAATGTTGAGTGCTACAACTGTGGCAAGCATGAGCACTACGCAAAAGAGTGCAAATCAAACATCGAGTGCTATAATTGCGGTAAGTATGGGCACTATGCAAAGGAGTGCTATTCCGAGAAAAAGGTAGAAGAAAATGCGAATCTAGTCGTGGAAGAGGAGACAAGAGAAGATGGTGTTCTCATGATGGCCTATAAAAATACTGTTTCTGACAACGACACAGTGTGGTATCTTGATACCGACGCTAGTAACCACATGTGCGGGCACAAGCACCTATTCAAGGAGGTGCGAGAGGTTGAAGATGGACACGTGTCGTTTGGAGACGCGTCAAAGATCCAAGTAAAAGGCCAAGGTACGATTCACTATTTACAAAAAGGTGGTACGGAAGGGTCAATCGAGAATGTTTATTATGTACCTGATCTTAAGATCAATATTTTGAGCATGGGGCAACTCATGGAGAAGGGATACTTGGTATTCATGAAAAACCGGGTACTACAATTGAAAGACAATCAAGGGCGTCTGGTTGCTCGAGTAGAGATGGAAAGAAATCGGATGTACAAACTGAATTTGAGAAGCATGCGAGAAAAATGTTTGTGAGTCAACGTAGAAGACAAGGCATCGCTGTGGCATCTCCGCTTTGGTCACCTACATCATGGTGGTCTAAAAAAATTAGCAAAGAAGAACATGGTGCACGGGCTGCCAGACATGGACTATAAGGGCAAATTTTGTGAAGAATGTGTGCTTGGCAAGCAATGGAGAACCTCATTTCAAAAGAAGGCAGAATATCGAGCTAAACATACTCTCAAGTTGATTCATACCGACATATGTGGACCAATCACCCCCGAATCTTTCAGCGGTAAAAGGTACTTCATTTCCTTTATCGATGATTTCTCACGAAAAAACTTGGGTTTATTTTTTGAAAGAAAAATCCGAGGCATTCGAGGTGTTCAAAAAGTTCAAA
Organism: x Bolboschoenoplectus mariqueter; assembly: GCA_037678475.1. Taxonomy (NCBI): domain Eukaryota; kingdom Viridiplantae; phylum Streptophyta; class Magnoliopsida; order Poales; family Cyperaceae; genus x Bolboschoenoplectus; species x Bolboschoenoplectus mariqueter. The sequence goes on along the minus strand of CM075260.1, from coordinate 3,752,562 downwards.
GTGATGGTGGAGAAGGTAACTGGTAGACACATCAAAGCCGTACGATCCGATAGAGGTGGCGAGTATAATTCGACGAATTTCATGGAGTATTGCGAGGAGCAAGGCATAAGGAGATTTCTAACCGCACCATACTCTCCTCAACAAAACGGTGTGGCCGAGAGGAAGAACCGGACTATTCTCGACATGGTTCGATCAATGCTCAAGAGCAAGAAGATGCCGAAGGAATTCTGGACAGAAGCCGTGCAATGTGCCATCTATGTACAAAATCGATGTCCACATGTGAAGTTAGATGATCAAACACCACAAGAGGCATGGAGCGGACAAAAGCCGACAGTTTCTCATCTCAAAGTGTTCGGTAGTGTGGCTTACGCACACGTACCGGATCAACGAAGAACGAAGCTCGAAGACAAAAGCAAAAGGTATATCTTTATTGGGTATGATGAGAAGACAAAAGGGTACAAGCTACTCGACTCGATAAGCAAGAAGGTGATGGTGAGTCGTGATGTGCGAGTAAACGAAGCAAGCGAGTTGAACTGGAACAATTCGACGGAGGTTATCATCGAAGTTGGAGAATCATCAGTGGCACCAACAAGCATATCAACAAACTCTGAAACCACCGATAATGAAGATAAACCACGACAACCCAAAATGCGAAGTTTGCAAGATTTGTATGATTCGACAAATGAGGTACACCTTGTATGTCTTTTGGCAGATGCTGAAAATATCAGTTTTGAAGAGGCGATGCGAGACAAGAAGTGGCAAACTGCCATGAACGAGGAGATTAAGGCGATTAACCGCAACAACACATGGGAGCTAGCAGAATTGCCGAAAGGAAGTCAGCCTATTGGTGTGAAGTGGGTGTTCAAGAAAAAGATGAATGCTCAAGGCGAGATAGAACGGTACAAGGCGCGACTTGTTGCGAAGGGATACAAGCAAAAGGCAGGAATCGACTATGACGAGGTATTTGCTCCTGTTGCAAGAATGGAGACAATCCGATTACTCATTTCACAAGCTGCTCAATTCAAATGGTCGATATTTTAAATGAATGTCAAGTCGGCATTCTTGAATGGTGTGCTCGAAGAAGATGTCTACATCGAACAACCACCTGGGTACATGAAAGTCGGAGAAGAGAAGAAGGTGCTAAAATTGAAGAAGGCACTTTACGGGTTGAAGCAAGCACTGCGGGCATGGAATACACGTATCGATTCATATTTCAAGGAGAACGGGTTCAAGCAATGTCCCTACGAGCATGCCCTTTACGCAAAGAAGAATGGAGGTAACATGTTATTTGTTGCTCTTTATGTCGATGATCTCATTTTTATGGGTAACAATGATGAGATGATAGAAGAGTTTAAGGGCACAATGACACGGGAATTTGAGATGACAGATTTGGGCTTAATGAAGTTTTTTCTTGGTTTGGAGGTTAGACAAGTAGAGACGGGTATTTTTATATCACAGGAGACATATGCAAAAGAGATTTTGAAGAAGTATAAGATGGAAAATTGCAACCCGGTATCAACACCAATGGAACCAGGTGCAAAACTCTCAAAGTTCGATGGAGGAGAACGTGTCGATGCGAGTAGATACCGGAGTTTGATAGGAAGCCTTCGCTATCTCACATGCACAAGGCCGGATCTTTCATTAAGTGTCGGCATTGTAAGTCGGTTCAATGAGGAGCCGGTTCATTCACATTGGAAGGCGTTGAAGCGAATCCTACAGTACATCCAAGGAACGGTGTCACTCGGGTTGTTCTACTCAAAAGCAGAAGATTACAAGTTGGTTGGCTACTCCGACAGCGATTGGTGCGGAGACATAGACGATCGGAAAAGTACCTCGGGATATGTGTTATTTATGGGAGATACTGTGTTTACTTGGCTTTCAAAGAAGCAATCGATCGTGACACTCTCGATGTGTGAAGCTGAATATGTGGCAGCATCTTGGTGTGTATGTCATGCGATATGGCTTAGAAATTTGTTGAGCAAAATGGAGCTAAAGCAACTAGGTGCAACTGTGATTCAAGTTGACAACAAATCAGCAATTGAGTTGGCAAAGAATCCAGTGAACCATGAAAGAAGCAAACACATTGACGTTCGTTTTCACTTTATCCGAGATCATGTGAAGGAAGGAAGTGTGGAATTGGTGCATGTGGCAAGTCAGGATCAAGCTGCGGATATCTTCACAAAACCACTACCGAAAGTACTTCTCGACAAATGCAAGAAGATGATTGGCATGACGGATGGTAGAAGCATTTAAGTTTACGGGGGAGTTTTGTTGAATAAACATTAAATGCTATTTTTTGTGGGTTTTAAATTTAGAAGTTTGTGGAAAATAAACTCAAATAAAAACGGATAGTTTTCAAGGAAGTTTTAAATGAGGAATTGAAGGGGCAATTCCAGATCATTTCGAGCAAATGAAGAGTCTATTTCGTGTGTTTTTAAGTCTAATTTTTAATGGTGAAGGTTTCAGGTGATTTGGAGTTACCTATAATAAGTAATGACCGTTTTAACAGAGAAGGGTCAGAATTTAGTGTGCTGTTTTTAAGAGTCTGTTTTAATTACGAATTTTAAGAGTTTTTGTTTAGGTCTATAAATACAGTAGCAATCTGTTGTAATAGAGCAAAGGAAGAAAAATAATAAGATTGTTAGAGAGAAGAACAATAAAGAGAGAAATAAAAAAAGATAGTTTGATTAAAAAGTGTTTTCTCTCTCTTCCCTCCACCAAAATAGTTTTCAAATATCTACAGAGCACAGCAAATTACGGTCCATACTGGTGGGATTTATGGTGAGTCTCTGCCTCAGAGCTGTTATCCATAAACCGGACTGAATGGTTCGCCGTGTTGTGTTTAAAAGAGGTGCCCACCATGGCGAGGAGGCTATTCAAAACTTACGAAAACAGAACATCTGGGCAAACAAAGATTTTTATGAAGGTAGAGCTCAAGTCAAGGCTGTTTGAGCTGATGATGAATGTCATAATGCAGATTATGTGCGAGAAAATAATTTTTGGATGTAAAGAAACTGAGGTATATATGCCAGAACCATCCCAAATAAAATAATAGAACCAAATGACTTTACCGATGACATTCTTTCTGTTCTTTATATGCTTGTAAATGAACTCAAAGGTTTCTGAGGAGGCTAGATGGTTTCACTGGATAGTTGAGGAGACAATAGAGCTGATCGGAACATCTAATTTGTGAGACCATTGATGAACAGAGATACTTTAGCACGAGAAAATAGCCAAGAGGATGAAATTGAGAAAATAGCTGATCGGAGCATCTTTATAGGATACTTGCTGTTACTTGGGCTGATCCAAAAGAGATCTTTCATACCTTGATATAGATTCCCAGTATTAGATTTCCCTGGGTCCAAGAGAGAGAAACCCAAAGTACAAATTACAAGCTTCACAGTGCCAAAAGTTACTGATGATGTAAGAACCATAACTAAGATGCCATAAATGAACTAATATATTGTAGAGTTACTGATGATAATTCAAATCATGTGAAACCAAACTCCGGTTCATGTTATCGAGATAACCCTGCAAGTTTTAAAATTTTGTTAGCTGCCTTTTATTAATTTCCGGTACTGTTCTATTTAGAATACCTGAAGTATACCAACGGCAGCAAATTTGTTCATTATAGTCTTTGCATCCACTAGATTGATATCCAACAGCTCCAAAAGGGCTTCCACACACTAAGACAACATAACAAAATAGAATAAAGTGATCATGCCTTGATGCTAAATCCAATTGAACAATTGAAATGAATTTCTTATACCCTCAAGGTGCAATTTTTGTCCCAATATGTATAACTAACACCATCAAGAACACTGGTTTTGTGAAGTTCTTCAAGAAAGAGCTTCACTTGAAAAGCCTGTTGTACAGCAAAAAAACAAATATATTATCCATACACAAGTTTCATCTAACATCAACATTAAAAAGAATACACATTTGCAGAGAATTCCAGGAACCCAGAGCAAGACTTGATTGGCCTTGTAGTTTGAAGGGGTAACCAACCACAAAGCCCGCTAGTGAAAGTTTTGTAACCTGGAGAAGCAAACAACATATATATACAACAATTAACATGCTAAAGTATAATGAGATCAAAGACTTCATATGAAGCATGCAAAATAGAAAAGCAACAAGTAGAAGGGTTAAAAATAAAATATATGCACGACGAGATATCCCGTGTACTAGTGTTTGAAAATTTTCAGCCATGACGTCAATATTTGTCTTTTTACTTCCAAGATAATGTATCACAACAAAGGAAAAAAATTAAAAAAGACTGTCAAATTTCATAAATTATAGAGATCCTTTCACACCAGCTGTAACAGTAATACAGTGTCTGTATGATAATGGTACTTCTGAAGTTTTCCCCAACTATTTCTTATCAAAACCACAAACAAGCATAAGTTTAAAGCCCAAGACGACACGACACACAGTACTGTACAACAATAATAAAATATATGGCGACATAATCTATATATGTAATACAGGCCTATTATTAATAGTGATAAATCTTGCGTCTCTAAGGATAGACAGGGGTTCAAATTATATGAGAAACATCTAAAAAAAAATGAATGTTCAGATTAACGGGAGCCCTTATATCTAATAAATAAATAAATACATAAAATCTATATACCTTAAAGGGGTTGCTACTTTGTTGTGTTTATCAGATATAGCTAAGCCTACATACTTGCTGCCCACATCTAAGCCAAGCAATCTGCCCTGTGCCGTAACACCCCTTTTGAGCACTTGTTGAAACCATGTCGCGGGCTTAACCAACTTCATCCTTCTGATTTATCATACAACAAACAGAATGAAATTCAATTCTACCCAGGCTTATCACATCAGGATAAGGCATAAGTGTAAATTCCTAACAGCAAAGTGCAAATGCATCAATAAATAAGATGAAGTAGAAAATATTTCTCAGATGCATTTCATCCAACAGTTTGGGTGTGAATGAAGAAGGTGACAATGGACTAGAAGGAGCAACGCCTTAAACCACAAATAAACATGACGATTAGTGACAACTAACTGTGGCAGACTTGAACCAAAATAGAAAAGAAAATAGGTACTGACCACAAGTACAATGTAAAGTACGAAAGCTGCACCAATCCCTTATTCACCTTCAAGATCAATATCAATTATCAATATCAGAAAGGAAGTAAAAGAGTAGAGAGGGTAACTGAGAGAAGAGAGAGAGTGGGGCCCGTTCGGAGGATCACGCGTACCAACAAAGGTTCATTTAGATTATAGATTATGGGCTGGTCCAGTAGAGAGAAATACTGAAAATATATGGTCCAGAGTTCTGTTCTTTTATCATTATTATAAGTTTGGAAATAAACATATGAAATTACCTTTCCAAAATGGAAATTCTGAACTTATCCTTTGAAAAACCACAATAAATTTATTCAACTAAAAAAATTGCATTATTAAAAACAAGAAACAACAAATATATAGTGCATTAATTCAACATCGATCTCAGCTCTCTGAACAAAACAAATATAACAAAATAAAGTGATCTAAAACATAAACATATTACAACACATGCTTTTTCATTTCAGAAAATTAGCACTCTTTATTTTCTATAATATGAGCCAATGATGAAAATGTCGCATGGCTCTGATGCCTGTAATCCCCTTTTTAACTCTTAATTATTATTTTTATTTCTCAACACTGCAAACTTTTATAAGGTGGAGAGAACATCCATCATGACTTGGCGTGGACGATACATGGCTTCGAGCGGAATGGCCTTCGGAAAAGCCAAACCAGAACCTTCAGTCAAGTCTATCGGTTCATCTCCAATCCTTTGCCAATCGAAGCACTGAATCAACATCCCTAATACAAGAACGACATGGCGTATTGCTAGGCCTTCTCCAGGGCACCTCCTCCTCCCCATTCCAAAAGGTATTGTGTTCTTTGCTTCTGCTTTGCTGCCTTCAAATCTCTCAGGCATGAACTTGGTCGGTTCGTCCCACAAGCTTGGGTCTCTGTGAATGTGAAAAGCATTGACCAAAAGCACTGTACCTGCTGGAATTTCATACCCTCCGATAGAAACATCTTCCCGAGATTTATGCGGTACGAGAAGCGGGCCAGGGGGACAGAGGCGGAGGACCTCATTGAGGATGCAATGGAGATATGGCAGGTTGGGCATATCAGACTCTTGTACAAGCCGCTTGTTACCGACGTGTGCATCGATTTCAGCCAATGCCTTCTTGAGTATGTCAGGATGGTTCAATAGAAGAGACATTGCCCATTCCATTGTACTGGATGATGTGTCGGTTCCTGCCTGCACAAAGCTCTGGGGAAAAAAGGTGGCCAAAAGAAATCAGAACAAATCATGTTAATGTTAGTACAAATTACATATCAAAGTGAGAATCACACAGTGCCAATTATTACTTACCACTGCAATCATCTGGATAGTAGTATCATCGTATTTTTCCGGGTTCTCCTTCTGCAGCTCTAGCAAATTCGCTATCATGGTCCCTTTCTTCTGATCTCCTGCACTACGATGCTCGTCGATGAGCTTCTGCGTCATTTCTTTGTTGCGCTCAGCCAAATTATTCAGCTTCTTGGTCCCTTTTGCCATGCCAAGGAATTTCAAAATCGGCATGAAGTCCTCTGGATTCGAAATGCCACCCAAATGATTCCCCTCCTCCACTGCCTCACTGAACCGCTTTGTCTCTGCCAAATCCTCAATGTTGTCTCCGTAGAATCTTTTTCCGGCAATCAATGTCATGATCACATTAATAACCAGCTCAAAGAACTTCGCCTTAAGGTTGACTTTCTCAAAATAACTCAAACCGTTCGATCCTGCAGAAGCATTCCATGAGCGGAAGAGTCGGCGTGCCACGTCACTAACCTCCCTGCTTCTGACATGTGAGGATGCTTGCAGCTGCTGTGCAGAGAGAACAGTAGCTGCAATCTGACGAACACTGCGCCAGTGTGGCCCATAGTTGGCTGTCTTGATGTCTTGGAAGTCAAAGGAGAATTGTTTGAAAGATGGCAACTGGACTCTATTGGAGAAAGCCATGTCATTGGTGGTGAAACACTGCTCGGCCAAGGAGAGAGATGAGATAACAAGAATGGGCTGGGAACTGAATTTGAGAAATACAGCCGGGCCGTACTTTTCGGATATGGAAGCAAGAGTTCTGTGGAGGGGCTTTTTGAAGAGATGGAGGTGACCGATTACTGGAAGTGCCCGCGGGCCTGGTGGGAGCTTTTTGTTATTGTTCTCTTTAGTACGAGAAAGGAGCTTTATGAAGAGAAGAACAGCAAGGGCAAGGAGAATGCTTTGGTAAATAGAAATGGCCATGGTGAGAAGGCGTAGTGCTTAATCAATTAATTAATTAATTGGACTTCTGTGTCTTTAGGCTTAGTGGTTTGGGGTGAGAGTTCGTTTTGTGTTTGATGATAGGATTCGAATGATCATCCGGAAGTATTTATAGGAGGGGGTGTTAGTGGCCATGAACCAATTCGTTTTTGGAGAGATCGATTATTCAACCTAACTTTGTTATTAAAAATCATTATGGTCAAACTTAACAATTGCTGAGATTTATGGCTTATTTAATTTAGAGTACCTATCTTATAACCCGTCCAATGCACTGCATAGCTTCTCTAAGATTACTACATAAACTAATTTTTTTTATAATCAAGTATGTTTGATAAGTTTCCATTTTAATAATAAATATTCTACTCGTACCACAATTAATCTACTGAAACCTAAACCATGAATACCGATTGATAATAACAAATTTAGTCCTATTCGTAGAAATACATTATAATAGTCTTGCTCAGTGTTTTTCTCTTGATCCGTGCAGTATTTCCACTAAGAAAATTACTTGGTCAGCAATACATCAATATTTCCACTAAGAATTTTCAAAGAATACTTTATTTGATGAGAAATGTTATTATTTGAGTAATATTTTTTTGGCTATTTTTTAAAAATATAAGAAAAACAGTAAAAAATTCTAAAAATAATAAAATTTGGTATTCTATAATATTTTAATATATAGATTACGTTGGGCGAATCAGCTCGACCGTAGAACCTTCGAAATATGAGATTTGAAGCCGAAGTACCGGCACTCCGGGCTTCGTAATGCACCGTAACACAATTTCTCTGTGATTATTTAATTTAGAGTAAATAGCATATAATCCGTCCAATGTACGGGGTAGCTTGTCTAAGATTATTTCATAAACTAATTTTTTTTATATAATCAGGTATGTTTGATAAGTTTCCATTTTAAGAATAAATTTTCTACTTCTACCACAATTAATCTACTGAATATTTTATATTCATTAAGCTAAATTCTCTTATAGTTTATAATATTTAAAAAAAAGGAAACAAAAACCGCAGCATAAATACAAAAGATCAACAATTGTTTACTTCTATTTCACTTATAAATCTATTATTTTTTATGAGTAATTATTGTGTATATCCAACTTTTAACGTATATCTAACTACTACGATACATATTTTTTAGAAATATTGTTCAAATAAAAAAACTAAAATTATGGATGTGCTTCTAAATATGTATCAAATTTGAAAGCGATTTTGCCTTCCATCGAGCAATTTTAAAATTTTAACGATAGAGTTTTAATGAATTTGTGATGAATGATCAATTAAATTCTAAATTGGCTAAAAATTGATACACGTTATATCTAAGTAATTAGAAATACATTTACAATTTTAATTTTTTAGTTTAATTAATATTTCTCAAAAATATATACCATAATATTTTGATGTATACTAGAAGTTTGTACTTATGCTAGAATTACTCTTATTTTATTTAATCATAGGTATTTGAGATCCTAACCTTTTCTAAAACTATGTAATCAAGATAAAAATAAATATGAAAAGGGAATTAAGGGACAAACTAAAACTGAGATCACTGAGTCATTCATTTTGGCTTCAAGCTTGGAATGATTGATCAATTTAATTATGAAATCAATTAGCTGACAAAATCATTTTAGTTTCATTTTTTATTCTTTACATAAAGCACAGAAATTTATTATGGTTTTCAAACAAAATATAAGACAGGACAAAAGCACAAATTCATGACTTCGGCGCTCCAATTTATTATGGTTTTCAAACAAAATATCCTCCAGCATTAACCCCCCCCCCCCCCCCCCCCCTCACTTGCATCTAATCAGACTGATCAAAATAAGTCATCATAGTGCCGCCTCATCCATTAATTCAAAACCATCACTGTAAACATTGGAGAAAATAAAACAAAACAAAGGAAACTTGGATTTGAATACTCAAATTTTCTATTTTTAAAATTTTTTTAAAATAATAATAAAATAATGGAAAATGTTATGGAGATACCATTATTGATACCATCATCGATACGAACTTATTTATATACATTAAATGAGTTATTATGTATGTTAATGACTTTATTATGTATAATATTTCTATTATTTAACTTAATTATCATTAATATGTATAATAACTTATTTAAGTTACATAATGATAATATTGAACAAAATGAATTTACATAATAAAGTCATTATTATGCATTATAATTTATTTAAGTTACATAATGATAATACTGTACAAAATGAATTTACATAATAAAGTCATTAATATGCATAATAACTCATTTAATGTGTATAATCAAGTCCGTATTGATGACGGTATCAATAAGCACATCTGTGTATCAGCTTCCTAAAATAATAATTGTTTTTATTTGAGAGTAGATCATTTTCAAAAAAATCTGAAACAAATAGTTAGAAAATTTTAGTATTCTATAAGATTTTGATATGAAGAATTTATTGAGCAACTTTAATTTGAAAATTTAAATCGATTCAATAGGTTTTTGAGTTAAACTCATTAAGAATGTTGGTGAATTTAAACTCATCCTAACTTAAACGACTATAATGAGATTGATATAGCTGAATATTGATAATATTTTTACTTATTTTTTACTTTGTCAAATTGGAATCGGTTCACACTTTGTGGCTCCTCTAAAGTTGCCAACTTTGAATTATTAACTAGATCTATAGTCTTGGTTCCGTCGGGACCGTTATCTCTCTCTTTTTTTTAGTCAAATTTTGGTTCATTTTAATTTTTAATCTTTTAGTTGCGTTTTTTGTCCCTCTGCGTCGTGTATGAGACATCATATGAGAGCATTTAGTTGGAACAAAATTAGAATAAAAGCCTTGTACAATATGTTGAAATAAATACATATATAGAAGAGTGAGTATCCTTGACAATAACATATTTTAATAATCTTGACAGCAGATTATCAAATAATTTCAAAAAAAATCTTAAAAATAGAAAAAAGTTTATAAACATATTCTTTAACTAATAGTTCAGTTCTATTTAAAATTTCAAATAATTTAGATATTATTTGATACTTCATCAAATACCATTAAAATTATATAACATTTACAACGTTCTATATTTAAAGTTCTTGGATAGAATATCAAATAACTTTTAGATTTTATGAAATTTAAAACACAATCAATCTATTAACTGTAAAATATGTTTGCCAACTTTTGCCATTGTTGAGAATTTTTTAAATTTCTTTTAAAATTTAATTATTAAAATTATCAAGTTAATAGCTATCAACGGTTCCTCTCTGTTCCCTCTCTATATACAATATACAACATAGCTGGACAAGGAAGCAATATTGGATCTCTAGATCATTCCCGTAACATTCGATAGTCATATCTATTCAAAGACACAAAAATAAATAAAACAATGATGACGGTAACAGATCACATTTTTCCTGAAAAGATGTTCCGAAGAAAAATCTGAAAACCCGTCTCACAAATAGTAGGAAGGACCATCAGTGGAATACTAAAATTATATAGCTTGACCCCACTTACAGCGGAAAGAAGTAAACAATAAAATAATACTATTGACTATAAAGGAAAATAACAACATATTACATGCCACAAAAATAGAGGCCCATATGCTAAGATGAAAGATCTACTTCCATTATGAAGGCATTATGTACCGAGGAAACACAGCCCCCTTTGAACATAATTGTAAAAGGAAGAGATTTCTTGATAACTTTACAACAAATTTTTAAATATTTTTAAAAAAAATATTAAAACTAGAAAAAAATTTATAAATATATTTTTTGACTTATAGATCAATTGTATTTTAGATCTCATATAATTGAAGTATTATTTGATACTCCCACCATCAAAATTACATGATATTTCTAAAAGTTCATATTTAATGATTTTTGATGTAATATCAAATGACTCTTAAATTATGTGTAATTTGAAATATAATTAATTTATAAGTTAAAAAATATGTTTGTCAATTTATTTATTTTTTGAGATATTTTAATAATTATTTCAAAATTAATTATCAAAGATGATAGTATTGCACCGAGAGCAACTGGCTAAAAATTCTCTTACAAACCTCATCCAGTGACGTTAGCAAGAATAACATGAAGCACAAGATGCAAATCTAACCATTCAACACCTGTCAAAGCACTATTAAAATAGTAGTGTTTATGTACGTTCAAGAGTGGATAACTATAATTTTGTCTTTGTCAAATTGGAAATCGCTTCACATTTTTGCAGCTCCTCTAAAGTTGCCAACTTTGAATTATTAACCAGATCTATAGTCTTGGCTCCGCCAGGACCGTTATCTATTTTTTTTTGTTTTTTGTCAAATTTTGGGTCATTTTTATTTTTTTATATTATTTTGGTGTGTTTTTTTGTTTCTCTGCGCCGTGTATGATTAGCCACCGTGAGAGAGCATTTAGTTGGAACAAAATTTGAATAAAGGTTTTGTACAACATGTTGAAACAAATACATATATAAAAGGGTGCGGATATGTTGACAATAATATACTTTGATCATTTTAATAATGAATTTTCAAATAATTTCAAAAAAATTTTAAAAATAAAATTTTTTTATAAATATATATTCTTTAACTAATTTCATATAATTTAAGTATTATTTTTTATTCCACCAAAGAGTATCAAAATTATATAACATTTACAACGGTCTATATTTAAAATTCTTGGATATAATATCAAATGACTTTTAAATCATATAAAATTTAAAAAATAATCAATCTATTAGTTACAGAATATGTTTGCCAACTTTTACTATTGTTGAGAATTTTTAAAAACTATTTAAAAATTAGTTATCAAGACTATCAAGATTATAATCGGCAAGGATTCCCTCCTTATATAAAATATAGTTGGACAAGGGAGCAATATTAAATCTCTAGATCATTATCATAACGATCGATAGACATCTCTATTCAAAGACATGAATTTCCATAGAAAAATCTGAAAACCCATCTGACATATAGTAGAAAGGAGCATCAGTGGAATACTGAAATCATATTGCTTGACCCCATTTGTAGCGTGAAGAAGTAGACAATCAAACAATACTGAAGACCATAGAGGAAAATAACAACATGTTACATGCCACAAAAATAGAGGTGAACCTTTGAATCTTTGAACATAATTGTAAAAGGAAGAGATTTCTTGAAAACTATTATTTTCATAACTTTAATAATAGATTTTTAAATAATTTTAAAAAAATATTAAAAATTGAAAAAATTTATAAACATATTTTTTGACTTATAGATCGATTGTATTTCAATTCTCATATAATTTAAGTATTATCTGATACTTCATCAAAAACCATCAAATTTATATGATATTTATAACAGTTCATATTTAACGGTTTTTGAAAGAATATCAAATGACCCTTAGATTATATGAAATTTGAAATACAATTAATCTATAAATCAAAAAAAATATTTTGTCAATTTATTTATTTTTTGAGAATTTTTAATAATTATTTAAAAATTAATTATCAAAAATTGTCAAGATAATAATCGTTAAAAGATCCTCACAAAAAATACATCTAATATGCAAAATTTTTGCACCGATAGCAACCGGCTAAAAATTCTCTTGCTAACCTCATCCAGTGACGTTAGCAAGAATAACATGAACCACAAGATGCAAATCTAACCGTTCAACACCAGTCAAATCTTATGAGCTTTTTTATTGTTCTTTGTTTGTTTTCTTATAAAAAAAACTTCGTAGTTATCTCTTACATGTTATAATAGGTGGAGGCGTGATTTTATCTTTTTTTTTTAAATCTATAAAAGAAAAAGAAAATTATTAGGAAAAAATAATCTTAGCTCCCCATCTTTTGACCCGTCAAAAATTTGTCCTATTGTTTTTCTCATGTATTGCAGCATTTTCACTATGAAAATTAATTGGTCAACAACGCATCAATATCATCATCTTCTAAATTTGATATTTAGTGTTTTCTTATCAAAAACTTTGTAGTTATCTCTTAGTTATAAAAGTTGGCGCGTCATTTTATCTTTTTTAAATATCATAGAAAATGAAAATTATTAGGAAGAAGTAACAAGAAGCCAATTTTGATATAATATATAATTAGCCCGCCATCTTTTGACCCGTCAAAGTAACAAAATTAATCTTATTCACAGAAAGACGTTAGAATAGTCTTGCTCAGTGTTTTTCTCGTGATACATGCAGTATTTTCACTAAAAAAATTAGTTGGTTAGCAACTTGATATTTATTGTTCTAGAAACGTACTATTTCACTAAAAAACGATATATATTCCATGACGTAATTAAAATATTGGATGGAGATAATCATACTATGTAATATATTGAATTTTATACATATTTCGGATGGAGATAATCATATTAGGGTAAGCTTAAAATCATCAAGTTCTTTAATGAGTTTAATTAAAAAAATAGATCGAATCGACTTCAAAGGATAAATTCAAGTTATTCAATAAATTTTTCATATCAAAATCTTGAAAAAGATCGAAATTTTCTATTTTTAGAATTTTCTAACTATTTTTTTCAGATTTTTTTGTAAGTGGTCTATTCTCATATAAAAACATTCATTATTTTATTATTATTTTAGAATCATTTCCAAAAATCTGAAAAAAAATTAAAAAACTCTAAAAATAAAAATTTTGATATCTTAGGAGATTTTAATATGAATAATTTATTGACCCATACAAAAGTTTAAAACCTCCAATTTAAAAATAAAAATGATTGATCCAAACCGTTCAATTTAATCTCCATATCAAAATCTTGTAGAATACCAAATTTTACATTTTTTAGAATTTTTTGCTATTTTTTTGAATGGAAAGAAAATAGTTCTTGTTAGATACTCAAAATCCTTATATCAATTGATTTTCTTTTCATCTGAAAAAATAGCAAAACAATTTTGAAAAAATATAAAATTTGATGTTGTACAAGATTTTAATATCGAGATTATGTTCAATGATTCGGATTGATCATTTTTATTTTTAAATTGAAGATTTTAAGACATTGCATGAGTTCATCCGCGCAACACGTTGCATTTTGACCCCTCTCTCTCTCTCTCTCTCTCTGTATATATATGAAAGGACTCGAATGGTCTTAAACTAAACCGACTCTGATCCAGAGCTTGCTTATCAACTGTAAATTTTTAGTGCTGCTAGCAACTTCAATATAGGAGAATGGTGCTTTTCTGATTTTGCAAAGTTGAACTAGCAAAAGGTTAACTAACTTCTCTTCTAGCTCCTCAAAAGAAATCTACAGTAATATACAAAAACGCTTGACGAAAGAAACAATATTATACAGCCATGTCACCTCTTTATACTGACCGTTCGATACAATTTTTTGACAGCTCTGATCTTTCTCCAATGGATGCCTTTAACCAGCGTAAAGACATAAAAGAAACGCTCTTTCAACTCCTTTTACCCGTAATAGGAATACTCCAAGAGATGCCTTGCGATCTGAATTTTCAACCGAGCGCCTGAAACACTACTCGATTTCTCTCCTCTATAATGAGTAATTGTTCAAAGCGCAAACTCTAACCTCAAAGGTTCTTTCTTTCCAAATTTAATTTTTGTTTTCTCTTCTGAAGTCTATAACGATTTGTCCCTTCCTTTTTTTTGTTCTTAATTCCTTTCGCTGTTGAAATTATTCCGTTCAATTTTGGAGATTAGAGAAACTTTCAAGTAGTATAGCAGGGGGTACTTTAGCCGCTCAAGCAATTACTGTTGAGAAGCAATTAATCAGAAATTAGCATTGCTATTTAACCAAAAGGTACAACAACTTCATTTCAATTATTTACTT
This sequence comes from x Bolboschoenoplectus mariqueter, assembly GCA_037678475.1. Lineage (NCBI taxonomy): Eukaryota > Viridiplantae > Streptophyta > Magnoliopsida > Poales > Cyperaceae > x Bolboschoenoplectus > x Bolboschoenoplectus mariqueter. The sequence goes on along the minus strand of CM075260.1, from coordinate 3,737,468 downwards.
TTCACTTGGTTTTAGTTTTCTTTATAGAAGCAAAAAATATGGTTCCACTTAGTTCTCAATTCTTAATTTGTAGAAGCATAAGGTATTGTGAACAAATAGATTTGGGAAAAACCAATTTGTCTGAAAGAAAACTAAAGAAAAAGAAAATAATATTAGATGTTTGATTCTTTTCGTATGATAAGTGAAATTTAAATCTGACAAATTCAACATTTAAATTTAAAGTGCAAAATGACTTTTTACAGTAAACAATTTTTATTTCGTTTTATGTTTTGAGTAAAACTTAAATTTGAAAACTTAGAAATTTAAATCAAAAGTACATGACTTCTTTTATTAAAGTCCGAAGTGCCTTAATTTTCACTGTCTAAAAGGATTCTTGCCAGTAAACAATGTATACATGCAGTCCAGATCAATATAGATTAAGTTGAACATTTTTATGCTTCAGTGGATACTTTTAACAAATCAGCATACAAATATTTGCTTCGAAATTTAAGAACTTAATTGTGTTCTGGTTATTTGCTTACAAAATGAGGAACTTTGTATGGCAGATATAAATCTTAATACTTTGTTTCTATTGCAATGTAGGATTGAGGCAGACAGATGATCCAAAAAGTGGTAATAGAAGCAAGTTCAGACTTGAAAATACACTTCATTTCTTGACAATTGTAAAGCTTGATATATATAAATTAATATACCAAATCATAAAATGACCAAGACATTCCCATCAATCCAGAAAAGCAAAATAATAGCCTTTAAGTAGCATACCAGCAGAAGTCTAGGGCTTGGTCCACAATCAGTATGATGTAAACAGTAATGTTTTGATACAGATTATCTTCTAGACTTATTAATGCTACACAGCTTATATTTTTGTCAAGATTTTTTGTATACTACAACAAATTTCTTAATATTATGCAAAACTCTTGTTCTATCAACCTTCTTTCCACTCTCTCAACAATCCACTCTTTTAGTGACGTTTAGGTAAGCTTATTTCAAGATCAGGGTGGGTCCAATCGGGAAAATAACTCCAAAAGCAGCCCTATATGAGAAAGAAAAAAAAAAGAGAGAGAAGAAAGATATGAAAAGAATTTGAATAGTGTAATAGAATTTCTTTTATCCAATGTAATATATTGAAATAAGAGTAAATCTATCATGCTTCTATAAGCACGAAGCAACTCGGTATTCTTAACTCAAAAACTTATTAAATCAATAATATACGAAACATTGAAGTACCTAATAAATTCTTTATATTAAAATATTATAGGATACTGAAATTTTCTAATTTTAAGATTTTCTAATTATTTTTTGAATTTTTTAAAATGAATCAAATAATAATAAAATAATGAATTTTTTCATATAAAAGTAGGCCATTTTTAAAAATTTGATATAAATAGTTAGAAAACCTTACAAATAAAAAAATTTAGTATCCTATAAGACTTTGATATGAAAAATTTATTAAACGATTTCAATTTTCGTTTGAAATTAATTTGATATATTTTTGAGTTAGGAGGACCGAAGGTTCGTACTCCTAGAAGCACACTAGATTTACTCTATATAAGTAAACATAGTGCGAAGTTAAGCTCATCAAAGGGTTGGTGAGCTTAACTCGAAATTTATTAAATCGGCTTAAATTTTTAAATCAAAGTTTCCCAATAAGTTATTTTTATTAAAATCTCACAGAATACCGAAATTTTCTATTTTTAGAGTTTTCTAACTATTTATTTCAAAATTTTAGCCTATTTTCTTATACAAACATTTTATATTTTATTATTATTTTTAGAATCATCTTAAAAAATGTAAAAAGAATTGTTAGAAAAAACTAAAAATAAAAAATTTTGATATTCTACAATATTTTAATATAAAAAATTATTATACAACTTGAATTTATCGTTTGAAGTCATTTCAATAGTTTTTAAGCTAAATTCACCAATAGACTTAATAAGTTTAATCTCATCTTAGCTTTACTTATATATCTCTATCTCTATCTCTAGTCTTATATTAAGCATGTAATGTCCTGATTTGTCAATGGTTGTGATTGAATTTGTTGAGATCTAAACGGCTCAAGTTAAAAATTTAAAGTCGGAATGATAATTAGCCACCGGATTCAATTGTCCTGATCGACGAACGATTGAGATTTGACTATCAGAAGGCAGCATTGAATTTTCACCATTAGATCTCATATCTCAAATATGGTCTAATTTAGAACGTTAGATCTCTCTCTCCTCCTCTCTAGCCGGCTACCCTCTTTCTGAAACAACGCTCTCTCTCTCTCTCTCTCTCTCTCTTGATGTACAACGGACTGAGGCCTCCTCTATGCTCTTCCACTAGGATTCGTGTAGATTTCTTCTCTTTCTACCAACGCCAGTCATAAAAACTTCTCAAACTTCATTCACTTAAACCCTTGCCTTTTTCCTAGAAAGGACGATTCTTTTTTTCCTGTCTTCTTTAAATGAAATTTTGTAAGTTCTTGCTCTTGAAAACATCATTTCTATATTTTTTTTTCTATTTCAGTTTTAATTTTGGTGAACCGGTCTTGTGCAGTGCTCAGGTCGAGAGGTACGATCCTATGTTGTTGAAATTTGAGATTGACGTGTTGCAACGGGTTCATCCATACAACACGCTGTATTTAGCTTTCTCTAAAAAAATAATTAGAAAACTCTAAAAATAGAAAATTTTGTTATTCTACAAGGTTTTGATATGAAGAATTTATTGAGCTACTTGGATTTATCGTTTGAAGTCAATTCGATTTTCTATCCCTTTTAATATGAAGATCATATTGAACGGTTTGGATCGGACGTTTGAATTTTGAAACCCGATATATGAGTATGAATTAAAGGAGGTGGTATGTTTTATAAAGCATCTTAGCACACCTATATATATATATATATATAGAGAGAGAGAGAGAGAGAGAGTAAAGCTAGCTTACTCTTAGAAGCACAAGAGCTCTTCGGTGCTTCTAACTTAAAAAAATATTGAATTGACTTTAAACGAAAAATTCAAGTTGCTCAATAAATTTGTCATATTAAAATCTTATAGGATACCGAAATTTTTTATTTCTAGTTTTACTATATATATATATATATATATATAGAGAGAGAGAGAGAGAGAGAGAGAGAAAGCTAACGTGATCCTGGGAGCTCAGTGTTCCTAAACTAAAAAGCTATTGAATCTACTTCAAACGAAAAATCTAAATTACTCAATAAATTATACATATTAAAATCTTGTAGGATACCAAAATTTTCTATTTTTAAGATTTTCTAACTATTTGTTTCTTATTTTTGGAAATGATATATTTTTAATATTATTATTAGAGTCATTTTCAAAAATATGAAATAAATAGTTAAGAAACTCTAAAAATAGAAAATTTAGTATACGATATGATTTCAATATAAATAATTTTTTGAGCAAGTTTAATTTTTCATTTGAAATCGATTTGATAGGTTTTTGCGTTAGAAGAACTAATGATTCCATATTCTTAGAAGCATGCTAGCTTTACTCTTTTTGTATATATATGTGTGTGTAAAGGAGGTAAAGTAGGAATAATAAATATTGGAGGACTAGAATGAGATTGATGTAGCTGAATATTGAGAATATTTTTGTTGATTTTTTACTTTGTCTAATTGGAAATCGGTTCACTCTTTTGTGCCTCTTCCAAAGTTACCAACTTTTAATTATTAAATTGATAATCATCCCATGTTAGTTTAGCACATGTCCCGCTCTCAGAATTGTTGGTTAGTGTTGACTTCTTATTGACAACCCACGTACCTATTGTTTATCCACGAAGCATTCTAGAATTAACACCTCATGCTTGAGAATTGGAGTCTCTTCTCTAAGCATGGACAGGGAGAGGGAGAGAGATGGAATATTGGTATATATACAGGCAGAGAGGGGTTTAAGAGGAGGCGGCCGGGGAGGGGGGGGGGGGGGGGGGGGGGAAGGAGAGCAAAAAAAAAGAAAACGAAAAAGGGAAAGAAACCAACATGAATACGATATATGCAAAAGCTCAGTATTAATGATCCTCCTACAATTATGCTTGTAAATTAAAGTGATGATAATTAATTAGCTACAGGAACAGTGAAGACTTTGAGATGGTACTTGGAGATACGGTAATCTCCTTATTTGTTTTGCATTCTTTTTATTAAATAGAAATTTAAAAGACAAATTATATTAATATGTGATTAATTGTTGGATCATTACGTACTGGCATCTAGTGATCCAAAAATGTGCAGATCGTGGTGGAATCAGTATCTTTAAAAATTTAGATATTTTTACCCAAAACCTATGCCTTGAATACTAATGGATGATAACACAATGCTACACTAATTTGACCTTTAAAAAAAAAACATGGCAGATGTTGCCAAGGCTTGTTAATTTTTCAAACAATAATAACACAATATTACATTAATTTGTTGGGAAAATGTTATTCAGTGGCTAAGGTAATGTTTCATACCAGTAGTTATACATTCGAGTTCAAGCTTGAATATCCTTATAAATATTAAAAATTGAAAATTTTAATTTAAAAAAAAGGTATCATTACGGTGCGCGACAGTAGTACGGGAGCACGCATGACGTGGGGAGTTGGGCCATGCTCACCCATCTTTTGAGTTGGGTGCGGCATGGCGGGCCCTCTCCCAATATCTTATAAAAGAGGAGACATACCCAGAGTTTCAATCATCACAATTTCCCACATCAAAGCTCTACCATTTCACCGTCAAAGTCAGTTTTGAGCGTTAAGTGCTGCCTTTTTGATAGAGTAAGATAGAATGGACTAAAAAAAAACTCAATCTCCTCTAGCATGGAGTTTTGTGAAATAAAGGTACAAAGTTATTTGTATTACAAGTTTGGTTTAATTCTAACAGCATGAATAGACCTTTTAGTACATTAGAGAATTTTTGGAATTCACGTTCCGACTTACAGTATAAGATCTTGCGCAACTAACAGTGGTATCAGAGTCAGTTTCACTTGTATAGTTAGAATTGGCTAAATTCTAGGCTAGATTAGTTAATTTAGTTCCAATTTGTGGTTGCTTGATTCAGAATTGCTTTGAATTTGGTTTTTGGTTCAAGTTGTGTATACATGCCGCAGGTTGTGACAATGGTCGTCACGGGTTGTGACATGCAATTGCTAGTCATAACAAGGGTTGCCGCGGCGAGGAAATGGCTGTTGCATGTCGCAGCACAATTTTTGCAGGTCACAACAAGTCTGCCGAAGCGTTGGTTGGTTATAGTTTGGGTGGTTATGGTCTACTGCACGTCGCAGCACAAGATGGAAAAAAGGCTGATCTGGAATATCGTCTATGGCTCTCTCTCGGCCAGGTTCTCTTTGTTCATCACAAACTTTCATATGCATAGTATGACGAAGAGCTTGGAAGAGTTGCATGTGATTCTTAAAACGGCCAAGGTAGATATGAAGAAGGAGGTTCCTCATGTCTTGACGGTGAATAAGGCAGGGAAGGTAAGGTTAAGGAGGGCAAGAACGAGGTCGATAACAAGAGATAGGGCATAGTGAAGAACATAGGTTATTTCAAGGCTAAGATAGCCACTGATTTCGAGTGCTTCTGTTGCAACAGCAAAGAACATGGGAAGAGAAACTACCCAAATACTTGGAGGACAACAAGAACGGGAATGTCTCGACTACCTCAGGCTATAAAGAATAGAATGGGAGCAAAGGTGAAGTGATTCTATAAGTCAAGAATGAAGCAACTGTTGCAGCCATTGTCGTAAGATTAGTAGAATTAATTTTACCTAATAGAGTTATATTAGGACTTGATAATAGTTATTATGTACTGTTCATTTTTAAGAACATTATTTTCATGCCGTGTTTGGATGCTCTCCGATTTAATTTTATTATAAAAGATAAGTGTTATTTTTTTATCGAGATTGAGTATTTTGTGATTGTTCTTATGTGAAGAATGATTTTTATATACTTAGAATGAAAAAATAAGTTTTTAATGTCAATAACACATATAAAAGACTAGAAACTTCTAAAAATAGCTTAACTAAAATATAACATTGGCGCCTAGATTATATAAATAAGACTCACATTAAGATATGTGAATCGAATAAGACATGCAAATCTTATTTACTTGAGAAGATTAATATATCTTTTACCAAAAAGGGTGAAAGAGTTAAAGACTTATTGGAACTCATATATAATGATGTGTGCAGACCTTTGAGTGTCAATGTGCGGGAGGGTATCAATACTTCACTATATTCACTGATGATTTCAGTAGGTATGGCTCTGTCTACTTGATGAGACATAAATCTGAATCCTTTAAAAAATTCAGAGAATTCAAGAATGAGGTAGAGAACCAACTCAGGAGAAAGAATAAGGTATTGCGAACAGAATGAGGAGGTAAGTATTTGAGCAACGACTTTAAAACGTATCTAGATGAGTACGAAATAGTTTCACGACTCACACCTTCTAGAACACCATAATGGGATGGTGTTTTCAAGAGACGGACTAGGACATTGTTAGACATGGTTCGTGATGAGTAAAGTTGAGTTATCTTTCTCGTTCTAAAGTTATGTGCTTCAAACTGCCACTTTCACAATAAATAGGGTGTCATCGAAATCCATTGAAAAGACGTCATGTGAGATATGGTATGGAAATGTACCAAACATGTTTTTTTCTAAAGATTTAGGGATGTGAGGCTTATGTCAAACGTATGACGTCAAATAAGCTCGAAACCAAATCAGACCAGCGCATATTTGTTGAATATTTCAAAAAAACCAAGGGATATTACTTCTACTACAAATCTCCTAAATCTTGCCGCACTACAACACCCATTCGAAAATAAGATAATTGTTGTTAGGCATGCGGTATTCTTGGAGAAATAGTTTCTCGCGAGAGAAAGTAACGGTAGCAGTGTGCGCCTTAAAGAGTTTCAAGAGCTGTCATAGGAAAGTGAAATTAAAAGTAACCTCACATTCCCTCCAATGGATATTGTGTTCAATGTGAGGAGAGAAGAGCCGATTCCTCAAGTCATTGAGGAAGAGGTTCAACCTTCACCAACGGCTTAAGCTCCTTGAATTTGCCCAATCAACATCTTGATTAAAGAAGAAAAGAACCGATTCTACAAGTCCTTGAATTTGCCTAATCAATGGCTTAAGTACTTTGAATACTGATTGATAATAACACAATACTACATTAATTTGTCCTTTTTAAAAAAAAAAAACCTTGGCAGCATCTGTCAAGACTTGTTAATTTGTCGATTGATAATAACACAAGAGAATTGTGTTTTGTTGCGCTGTAAAAGCAAACGAAATTGTGCTCCGCATTTTTCAAACGGTCCGATCTGCTTTAACATTCGTGTTGACAAAAATTTTGGGTGTTAGTACCTACATGTTGTTTAATGAAATGCCAATATGACATACTAAAAAATTGGTAACAGGAACACAATGGGCATGGCAAATTATGATCCATACTGGCAGGATTTATGGAGAGTCGCTGCCACAGAGCTCTTATCCATGAAGTGGATTGAACAGTTCACCATGTTGCCTTTAAAAGAGGTGCACAACATGGCGAGGAGGCTACTCAAACCTCGTGAAAACAGAGCATCTAGGCAAAGAAAGACTTTTATGAAGGTAGAGCTGAAGTCAAGGTTGTTTGAGCTGATGATGAATGTGATGATGCAGATGATGTGCGAGAAAACAATTTTTGGATGTGAAGAAACTGAGGTATATATGCCAGACCATCCCAATTAAAATAATAGAACCATAACTAAGATGCCATAAACGAACAGACATATTGTAGAGTTACTCCTAATAATCCAAATCTTGTGAAACCAAACTCCAATTCCTGTCATCGAGATAACCCTGCATGTTTTGAAATTTTGTTAGCAGCCTTTTATGAAAGTGTGTTTCCAGTACAGTTCTATTTAGAATACCTAAACCAACGGCAGCAAATTTGTCCATTATAGTCTTTGCATCCACTGGATTGATATCCAATGGCTCCAAAAGGGCTTCCACACACTAAGATAACATAACAAAATAGAATAAAGTGCTCATGCCTTGATGCTAAATCCAACTGAACAATTGAAATTAACTTCTTATACCCTCGAGGTTCAGTTTTCTTTCCAATATGTATAGCTAACACCATCAAGAATGCTGGTTTTGTGAAGTCCCTCAACAAAGAGCTTCAGTTGAAAAACCTGTTTTACAGCAAAAAAACAAATATATTATCCGTACATAAGTTCCATCTAACATCAACATGCAAAAGCGTACACATTTGTAGAGAATTCCAAGAACCCATATCAAGTTCCATCTAACATTATAATTAGCATTTTTTTTGTAACAGTAGCTAAAAATAGCAGAGCTGCTGGTTAATTAGGGAGTCAAAAGTTCTAAATTTAGATAGGTAGTTTTGAATATGTGATGCTATATAATGAGCATTTGTAATTGTATTTAGATACAGCATGAAAGTTGATTAAAAATTCTGAAAGAGAGAGAGAAAGAGAGTTAATAAGAGATTAATAAAAGAGAGTTTGCTACTGAATTCTTCTTTTGTTTTGTAATCTGTTTTTTAATAGTTCAATTTTTGACAACTAGTATCAAAGCTTAAAAGGGCGCAATAAGAGAGTAGAAGAAAATATCCCATTGACGAAGCATCGAACCTATGACTTCAGACGCAAACATGATGCAATTTTCTGCTCCTATGCTTACTAGTAACAATTACGGCATATGGAAGATGAAGATGGAGACTCTACTACTCTCACAAGGTTTGTGGGATATCGTTGAAGATGGATACACCACGTATGCTACTGAACATCAACTAACAGATGAAGAAAAACAGAAATTGAAGAAGAACAAGATGAAAGATGCACGGGCTCTATTCCTTATTCAGCAAGAGGTAGCAGAAAATATTTTTTCACGCATCATCAATGCAACCAAATCAAAGGATGCTTGGGATATGCTGCAACAAGAGTTCAAAGGATCAGCTAAGGTGCGAGTAGTCAAATTACAAACCTTGCGGAGACAGTTTCAAAATCTGCAGATGCGAGACTCGGAGAAGGTAAAAGAGTATTTTTCACAAGTTATGGATTTAGTTAATCTCTTGGTGATAAAGATATTACCGAACAAAAACTTGTAGAAAAAATGTTGATTAGCTTTCCTGAGAGTTTTGACTCTATAGTTACCGCTATAGAGCAATCTAAAGACCTTGCAACCTTACCCATACAATAGCTGATTCGTTCTCTAGAAGCCCATGAAGAGAGAAAATTGCTGAGAAATATGTCCAATGAAACTGCCTTCAAAGCAAGTTCAAATTTCAGATCTGAAAATTTTCTGAAAAAAAACCTGAAAAAACCAGAAATTGATGTTTATGCTGAATCTAGTAAGGCCAAACGGTAGTGTGCAATCTATAAGAAAGATAACCATGATACTAAATATTGTTGATCTACTAAACATTGCAACAAATGCAAAAAGAAAGGCCATATAGCACAGCTTTGTCGAACAAATGGTTTTCAACAAACAAATAAAGCAACAAATCAAGCACAACAGCTTCCTACACAAGCAAATTTCATTAAACAGAAGGAAAATTCAAAAAACATCTTCTATGCATGTCACTCTGCAAGTGAAGAAAGAGGCGATGTATGGTATCTAGACAGCGGATGTACAAATCATATGACCGACAACCATCAGATATTCCACAAAATCAACACCTCATTTGAAACCAATGTTCGAATGGGAAATGGCGCATTGGTTCAAGCCAAAGGCAAGGGCAACATCGCAATACACACTAAGATGGGTTCAAGGTTCATAAGGGACGTGCTACTAGTACCAGATTTGAAGCAAAATCTTCTCAACGTGGGACAACTTGTTCAAAACGGTTATGCAGTACATTTTGAGAAGCATGGCTGCAAGATAATTGATCGACATGGCCAAGTGCTGGCGAGTATTGGGATGGAAGACAACAGAAACTTTGCGTTAAACTTGAAGCATACTCCTCAACAATTGGTCCTTCAAACCAATACAATTGATGAGTCAGTTCTTTGGCATAGAAGGTTCGGTCATCTCAACTATAGAGCACTCAAACTGCTACAAGCAAAAGAGATGGTGCAAGGACTACCTGAGATCAACTCAAATTGTCAAACCTATGAAGGATGCATTCGAGGCAAGCAACATCGGAAATCTTTTCCCATAAAAGGTGAATGGAGGACAAGTTCACCATTGGAGTTAATTCACACCGATATCTGTGGCAAAATGCAAACACCATCAGAAGGACAAAATTGGTATTTTCTTATCCTTGTGGATGATTTTACAAGAATGACTTGGGTTTATTTTCTCAAAGAAAAGTCACAAGCACTTGAAGTATTCAAAAAGTTTAAAGCTCTAGTTGAGAATCAAATTAATTTCAAAATCAAAGTGCTAAGAAGTGACAAAGGTGGAGAATATATATCCAACCAATTTGTTAAATTCTGTGAAGATCATGGAATTAAAAAACAACTCACAACTGACTATACCCCTCAACAAAACGGTGTTGCAGAAAGGAAAAACCGTACCATAGTGGAAATGGCAAGAGCTATGCTCAAAGACAAGGGTATACCGATAAAATTTTGGGCTGAAGCTGTTTCTTTAGCTGTCTATATCCAAAATAGAAGCCCTACAATAGCTGTGCCAAATAAAACCCCAATTGAAGCATGGAGTGGAACAACTCCAAATATTAGCCATTTGAAAATTTTTGGTTCAGTATGCTATGCACATGTATCAAAGGAAAATAGATTTAAACTTGATGATAAAAGTGAACGGTGTATTTTTATGGGATATATGGATGACACCAAAGAGTATAGACTATACAACCTTAAGAAAAAAGAAATTGGTTATTAGTAGAGATGTTATCTTTGATGAGAAAACAGTTCATAATTGAGAAAATAATCAAGTACCTGTGTGTCAACCAACACCAGTGATCATATTTCAAAACCAAGATGTCCAAGGTATCTCAAATATAGCAACTCCAAATCTAACACCACAAACAACCCCTAGCCCAAGGCCCGAGCATCAGTTCAGCTGCACAACTCGATGACAATCCGCAACCAGAAGCCTCTAATTTACAATTAGCTGGCTCCAATCCACAATATCCTGATGTAGAAGCTCCTCCAAGAGGAGTTAGAACTTTGACAGAACTGTATGAAAGGGCAGAAAGATGCAATTTCTCGGTGATTGAACCACAATCATTCGAGCAAACCCAACAGCAAGAAAACTGGAGAGAAGCCATGAAGCAAGAAATTGAGATGATTGAGAAAAATAATACATGGGAGTTAGTGGACGGACCAACCTATAGAAATGTAATTAGAGTAAAATGGATCTACAAGAACAAGTTGAATCCAGATGGTTCGATTCAAAAGTTTAAGGCAAGGCTTGTTGCAAAGGGGTTCAAGCAAAAACCTGGAGTCGACTACATCAAAACATATGCACCGGTTGCACGTTTAGAAACAATCCGCACGATCATAGCTCTAGCAGCACGACAAAGATGGCAGATCTTTCAACTTGATGTCAAATCAGCTTTTTTAAATGGAGAACTTGACGAAGACATTTTCGTTGAGCAACCTGAAGGATTTTTGACTCAAGGGGGAGATGACAAAGTCTATAAATTGAGGAAAGTACTCTATGGACTGAAACAGTCTCCAAGAGCGTGGTACAGTGAAATCGACAAATTTTTTTGCAAAACGGGTTCGAGAAGAGTAAGTCAGAACCAACTCTCTATGTGAAGAAAAGAGGTACTGATATTTTAATTGTTGTTTTATATGTTGATGATTTAATCTACACTGACAACAGTGAAGCAATGATGCAAATGTTTAAAGAAGACATGATGAAAACCTATGAAATGAGTGATCATGGATTGATGAAATACTTCTTAGGCATAGAAGTGGTTCAAGGTGAAGATGGGATATTCATATCTCAAAGGAAATATGCTGAAGGCATATTGAAAAAGAATAGAATGCAAGATTACAAGAGCGTCACAACACCACTGGTTCCAACTGAGAAATTCAGAAGAGAAGATGGCTCTACTAAAATAGATTCAACTGATTATCGCAGTTTGGTTGGAAGTTTAATGTACTTGACGGCAACAAGGCCAGACATCATGTTCAGTTCAAGCCTTTTATCAAGGTATATGGATTGTCCAACTAAAAATCATTTTATAGCGGCAAAACGAGTTCTCAGATACATTAAAGGTACTGTTACATATGACATATGGTATAAACCAGTCAACAATCCAAAGCTGATTGGTTACACCGATAGTGATTGGGCGGGATGTCAAGACAACATAAAGAGTACTTCAGGCTATGCATTCTCTCTTGGATTAGGAATTTGCTCTTGGTCATCTAAGAAACAAACGATGGTTGTCTTATCAACAGCTGAGGCAGAATATGTGGCAGCAGCAAGAGCCGTTGCACAGGCCATTTGTCTCAAAAGAATACTGGAGGATGTCAATAGCAAAATGGAGGAACCAATCACTATCTACAGTGCCAGCAAATCTGCCATAGCAATTAGCGAGAATCCAATCAGCCATGATAGAACCAAGCACATTGCCATCAAATATCACTACACTAGAGATGCAGTCGAGAAACAAGAAGTGCAGCTGAAGTTTTGTCGAACTGACGAACAGTTTGTAGACATCTTTACGAAGGTGCTAACAAAGGAGAAGTTTGAACTCAATAGGGAACACATAGGTATATCCCAGATGGAATCGTTTTACCGTTGAGGGGGAGTGTTGAAACACAACCTATTGAAGGTTAATTCAAAATTATATTAGGATGTGTTTTAGACGTGTAATATTAGTTTCTGCTATAATTAGTTTTGTTGTAGCAGAAATATAAGTTGGTAGTTATTTAATGTTAGTGGGAATTATAATTAGCATTTTTTTTGTAAAAGTAGCTAAAAATAGCAAAGCTGCTGGTTAATTAGGGAGTCAAAAGTTCTAAATTTAAATAGTTAGTTTTGAATATGTGATGCTATATAATGAGCATTTGTAATTGTATTTAGATACAGCATGAAAGTTGATTAAAAATTCTGAAAGAAAGAGAGAAAGAGAGTTAATAAAAGATTAATAAAAGAGAGTTTGTTACTTAATTCTTCTTTTGTTTTGTAATCTGTTTTTTAATAGTTTAATTTCTGACACTTGTAGTCTGAAGGGGTAACCAACCACAAAGCCTGCTAGTGAAAGTTTTGTAACCTAGAGAAGCAAACAACATATATATACAACAATAAACATGCTATAAGTATAATGAGAACAAAGACTTCATATGAAGCATGCAAAATAGAAAAGCAACAAGTAGAAGGGTAAAAAACAAACAATATGCACGATGAGAGAATGTATCACAACAAAGGAAAAAAAGTTGAAAAAGACCGTCAAATTTCATAAATTATAGAGATCCTTTCACACCAGCTGTAACAGTAATACAATGTCTGTATGATAACGGTACTTCTGAAGTTTTCTCCAACTATTTCTTATGAAAACCACAAACAAACATAATTTTAAAGCCCAAGAGGGCACGGGACACGGTACTGTACAACAGCAATAATATATATAGCTAAATAATCTATATATGTAACACAAGCCTATCATTAATGGTAATAGGCCTCGCCACTCTAAGAAGAGACCCGCAAGAAGCATTTTAAAATAAATGAATGTTCGGATTAACAGAAGCCCTTATATCCAATAAATAAGTAAATAAATAAAATCTATATACCGTAATGGGGTTGCTATTTTGTTGTCTTCATTAGATATAGCTAAGCATACATACTTGCTGCCCACATCTAATCCAAGCAATCTGCCCTGTGCCGTAACACCCCTTTTGAGCACTTGTTGAAACAATGCCGCCGGCTTAACCAACTTCATCCTTTTGATTTATCATACAACAAACCGAATGAAATTCAATTCTACCCAGGCTTATCACATCAGGAGAAGGCATAAGTGTAAATTCCTAACCGCAAAGTCCAAATGCATCAATAAATAAGATGGAGTACAAAATATTTCTCAGAGGCATTTCATTGAACAGTTTGCGCGTGAATGAAGAAGGTGACAATGGACTAGGAGGAGCAACGCCTTAAACCACAAATAAACATGAAGATTAGTGACAGCTAACTGTGGCAGACTTGAACCAAAATAGGAAAGAAAATAGATACTAATCACAAGCAAAAAGGGCAATGAAGAGTAGAGAGAAAGTGGGACCCGTAGCGTTGATAGGACGTTACTAAAGGGATAGAATAGAGCAAAGGATATTGAGATAGACTTTTTTGGAGAGCAGCTCAGGATCAAAGTGTAAAGTAACATACTAGCTGTCCGGGCGAGCTTGAAACTTTGATGGTCTGTTTTAATCACGAAAGGCCGTATTTGCAGATAATGCCTCCATTTCTAAATGGCTCATAGTATTGCTTTGAACTCTTTCTCGTAGGTTAAAAGTCCAAGTGCACAAATTGAGTTGAATTCCGTTTCATTAATTCAGTCCATAATTGACTTGTAAATATTGGGTGTCTGTCTGAGATGATTTTGAGAGGTCCTCCTTTGGGAGGATCACGCATCCCTACAGAGGCCCATTAAGTTATGGGCTGTTCTTTTATCCTTATTATAAGTCTGGAAATAAACATATGAAATTACCTTTCCAAAATGAAAATTTCTACACTTATCCTTTAAAAAACCACAATATATTGACTCAACTAAAAAAACAAACATAACAAAATAAAGTAATGTAACACTTGAACATATTACAACACACAACCGTTACAATAAAGATAAACAAACCAAAAAACAAAATAAACCAAACGGGTGGATGTGGGAGGATGAATTGCCTGTTGATTTTTATTGTAAGCTGACAGAACACTAGAGAAAGGAGTAAAATGATAAATAGTAATTATATTGCTACTAATTTTTATTATTGTTATTTACATGATGGTATATATAGAGAAAGTTCCAACGCTAAAAAAATAGAAAATAACGGTTGAGCTGCTTTTTCATTTCTGAAAATTTGTACTCCTTATTTTTTAAAATATGAGCCAATGATGCAAATATCATATAGTTTTGAGGCCCATAATCCCCTTATTAACTCTCCATTATTCCTTTTATTTCTCAACACTGCCACCTTTTATAAGGAAGAGAGAACATCCATCATGACTTGTCGCGGACGATACATGGCTTCGAGCGGAATGGCCTTCGGAAAAGCCAAACCAGAACCTTCACTCATGTCTATCGGTTCATCTCCGATCCTTTGCCAATCGAAGCACTGAATGATGGTCCCTAATACAAGTCCGATATTCCGTATTGCTAGGCCTTCTCCTGGGCACCTCCTCCTCCCCATTCCAAAAGGTATCATGTTCTTTGCTTCTGCTTTGCCGCTTTCAAATCTCTCAGGCACAAACTTGGTCGGCTCCTCCCACAAGCTTGGGTCTCTGTGAATGTGATAAGCATTGACCAAAAGCACTGTACCTTCTGGGACTTCATACCCTCCGATAGAAACATTCTCCCGAGATTTATGCGGTACGAGAAGCGGGCTAGCAGGACAGAGGCGGAGGACCTCATTGACAATGCAATGGAGATATGGCAGGTTGGGCATATCAGACTCTTGTACAAGCCGCTTGTTACCGACATGTGCATCGATTTCAGCCAATGCCTTCTTGAGTATGTCAGGATGGTTCAATAGAAGAGTCATCGCCCATTCCATTGTATTGGATGATGTATCAGTTCCTCCATTCAAAAAGCTCTGGGAAAAAAGGTGGCCAAAAGAAATCAGAATAAATTATGTTAATGTTAGTACAAATTACATATCAAAGTGAGAATCACAAAGTGCCAATTATTACTTACCACTGCAATCATCTGGATAGTTGTATCACGGTATTTTTCCGGGTTCTCCTTCTGCAGCTCTAGCAAATTCGCTATCATGGTCCCTTTCTTCTGATCTCCTGCAGTACGATGCTCGTCGATGAGCTTCTGTGTCATTTCTTTGTTGCGCTCAGCCAAATGATTCAGCTTCTTGGTCCCTTTTGCCATGCCAAGGAACTTCAGAATCGGCATGAAGTCCTCTGGATTTGAAATGCCACCCAAATGATTGAACTCCTCCACAGCCTCTTGTAACCGCTTTGTCTCTGCCAAGTCTTTAATGTTGTCTCCGTAGAATCTTTTTCCGGCAACCATTGTCATGATCACATTAATAACCAGCTCAAAGAACTTCGCCTTAAGGTTGACTTTCTCAAAATAACTCAAACCGTTGGATCCTGCAGAAGCATTCCATGAGCGGAAGAGTCGGCGTGCCATGTCACTAACCTCCCTGCTTCTGACATCTGAGGATGCATGCAGCTGCTGTGCAGAGAGAACAGTAGCTGCAATCTGACGAACATTGCGCCAGTGTGGCCCATAATTGGTTGCCTTGACGTCTTCATAGTCAAAGGAGAATTGTTTAAAAGATGGCAACTGGACTCTATTGGAGAAAGCCATGTCATTGGTGGTGAAACACTGCTCGGCCAAGGAGAGAGAAGAGACAACAAGAATGGGCTGGGAACTGAATTTGAGAAATACAGCCGGGCCATATTTTGCAGATAAGGGAGCAAGAGTTTTGTGGAGGGGCCTTTCGAAGAGATGGAGGTGACCGATTACTGGAAGTGCCGGTGGGCCCGGTGGGAGCTTTTTGTTATTGTTCTCTTTAGTACTAGAAAGGAACTTTATGAAGAGAAGAACAGCAATGGCAAGGAGAATGCTTTGGTAAGTAAAAATGGCCATGGTGAGAAGGCGTAGTGCTTAGGGCTTCTGTGTCTTTAGGCTTAGTGGTTTGAGGTGAGAGTTCGTTTTGTGTTTGATGATAGGAGTCGAATGACCATCCGGAAGTATTTATAGGAGGGGGTGTCAGTAGCCATGAACCAATTCTTTTTTGGATTGATGATTAGTCAACCTAACTTTGTTATTAAAAATAATTATGGTCAATGCACGGCATAGCTTGTCTAAGATTATTTCATAAACTAATTTTTTTATAATCAAGTATGTTTTGATAAGTTTCCATTTTAAGAATAAATATTCTACTTCTACCATAATTAATCTACTGAATCTTTTATATTCATTAAGCTAAATTCTCTTAAAGTTTATAATATGTGAAAAAAGGAAACAAGAACCGCAGCATAAATACAAAAGATCAACAATTGTTTACTTCTATTTCACTTAAATAAATCTATTATTTTTTATGAGTAATTTTAGAAATATTGGTCATATAAAAAAAACTAAAATTGTGGATATGCTTCTAACTATTTAGAGTGAATATGTATCAAATTTGAAAGAGAATTTGTCTTTCTCAAACAATTTTAAAATTTAATTCGTAGAGTTTTAAATAATTTGTTATGATGACCAATTAAATTCTAAATTGGCTCCAAATTGATACATGTTCTATCTAAGTAATTAGAAATACATTTACAATTTTAATTTTTTAATTTAAATAATATTTCTCAAAAAAAATATATATCATAATAATTGGATGTACACTAAAACTTGGACGTATGCTAGAATTAGTCTTATTTTATTTAATCATAGGTATTTGAGATCCTAACCTTCTCTAAAACTATGTAGTCAAGATAAAAACAAATATGAAAAGGGAATTAAGGGACAAACTAAAACTAAGATCACTAAATCATTCATTTTGTCTTCCAGCTTGGAATGATTGATCAATTTAATTATGAAATCAATTAGCTGACAAAATCATTTCAGTTTTATTTTTTATTCTTTACATAAAGCACAGAAATTTATTATAGTTTTCAAACAAAATATAAGACACCAACTTATTGTGGTTTTGAAATAAAATATCCTCCAGCATTAATGCCCCCTTCCCTCACTTGCATCTGATCAGACTGATCAAATTAGTCATCAAAGTGCCGCCTCATCCATTAATTCAAAACCATCACTGTAACCATTTGAGAAAATAAAACAAAACAAAACAAAACTCGAATTAGAATACTCAAATTTTCTATTTTTAGAATTTTCTACATTTTTTTTCAGATTTTTGAAAACGATTCTAAAATAATAATAAGATAATAAATGTTTTTTTATTGGAGAATAGGTCATTTTCAAAACAAATCTGAAAAAAAGTTCGAAAATTTAAAAATAGAAAATTTTAGTATTCTATAAGATTTTGATATGAAGAGTTTATTGAGCAACTTTCATTTGAAAATTTAAATCAATTCGATAGATTTTGAAGTTAAAGTCATTAAAGATATTGATGAATTTTAAGCTCACCCTAGCTTAAACAATTACAATGAGATTGATATAGCTGAATATTGAGAATATTTTCACCCACTTTTTTACTTTGTCAAATTGTAAATCGTTTCACCCTTTTGTACCTCTTCTAAAGCTGCCAATTTTGAATTATTAACTAGATCTATTATAGTCTCAGCTCCGCCAAGACCGTTGTCTCTCTGTTTTTTTAGTCAACTTTTGGTCCATTTTAATATTTTTAATTTTTGAGATTCGTTTTTTGTCCCTCTAGGTCATGTATGATGAGCCATCATGAGAGAGCATTTAGTTAGAACAAAATTTGAATAAAACCTTTGTACAACGTGTTAAAACAAATACATATATATAATAGCGGAGATTTTTTGATAATAACATATTTTGAAAACCTTTACAACGAATTTCTAAATAATTTTAAGAAAATCTTCAAAATAAAAAAATTATAAACATATTCTTTAACTTATAGATCAGTTGTGTTTCAAATTTTATACAATTTAAGTATTATTTGATACTTCATCAAAAATCATTAAAATTTTATAAAATTTACAACGGTTCATATTTAAAAGTCATGGATGGAATATCGAACGACTTTTAAATTATACAAAATTTGAAACACAATCAATCTATTTGTTACAAAATATGGTTATCAATTTTTTTTCTATTGTGAGAATTCATAAAAATTATTTCAAAATTAATTGTCAAAATTCTCAAGTGTTCCCTCCGTATATACAATATAGTTGGAGAAGGGAGCAATATTGGATCTCTAGATCATTATCGTATGATCGATAGTCATCTCTATTCAAATCACGAAAATAAAAAAATCAACGATGATGACACTAGATCACATTGTTCCTGGAATGCTGTTCAAAAGAAAATTTTGAAAACCCATCTCACAAATAGTAGAAATGACCATCAGTGAAATACTGAAATTATATAGCTTGACCCCACTTGCAACGTAAAGAAGTAAACAATAAAACAATACTGTAGCCTATAAAGTAAAATAACAACATGCTACAAGTCACAAAAATAGAGGCCAGTATACTAAGATGAAGGATTTACCTCCATTATTAAAGCATCATATATATACCGATGAAAAACACTGCCCCTTTGAACATAATTGTAAAAGGAAGGGATTTTTTTGATAATTATTATTTTGATAACTTTTAAAATAGATTTTAAATAATTTTAAAACAATTTAAAAATAAAAAAATTTATTAATATTTTTTTACTTATAGATCGATTATATTTCGAATAATTTAAGTATCATTTCAGTAATTTATTTATTTAAAAAAATTAATATTTAAAATTAAATAAATAAGAAATCGGATGAGAAATCACAAATATAGGAGAGACAGATATCCAAAATCCATCCCCAAACGTATTTTTAACCTTTCTTTATAAAAAATAATATTTTAACGTGGAGTGAGATTTTAAAATTCATCCCAATAAAAAATATTTTTTTATTAAAAGACTGATTTTGAAATCTCGTCCCATAGAGAATAGATTTTCAAATCTCAGGTTGAGGGAAAAATTTTAAAAATTCATCCCTCAATAAAAAATATATATATTGTTGAGGGACAGGGTTTTAAAATCCGTCCGCTAATAAAATATTAATTTTTATAAAAATTACTAAAATCACGTATCGAGATTCAAAGAGACATAATTTTTGATAGGAAAGTCCATTGAAAATATTTAATATCAATTTGGAAAGCTGGTAAAATAATCTATCTGGATTGGTATTAAATGTTTTCTATGGACTTTCCTATTAAAAGTTATATCTATTTGAAACTCGATACGTGATTTTAATATTTTTTACAAAAATTAATATTTTATCAGAGGACGGATTTTCAAAATTCATCCCTCCACACATGGACGGATTTTCAAAATTCATCCCTCAAGAAAATAGATTTCTTGTAACAAATATTAAAAATATGTTTTTGGACGGATTTTAAAAATCCGTCCCTCCTATTTTTATAATTTTTCATCCAGTTTTCTTATTTATTTTATTTTTAATTTTATAATTCTTAAATAAAAAAATTGAATTATTTGATATTTCATCAAAAATCATCAAAATCATATGACATTTTTAACAATCCTTATTTTACAGTCTTTGATGAAATATCAAATGATCCTTAAAAAATATTAAATTTGGTATTCTATAAAATTTCAAAATGTAGATTACGTTAGGCGAATTGACTCGACCGTTGAACCTTTGATATATGAGACGTGAAGCTGAAGCACCGGCCCTCTGCGCTTCGCGATACACCATAACCCAATTATATATATATATATATATAATATTATATAACAAGGAGGTAATGTAGAATAATAAATATTTGGGGACTAGAATGAGATTGATATAGGTGAATATTGAGAATATTTTTACTGATTTTTGACTTTGTCAAATTGGAAATCGGTTCACTCTTCTGTACCTCTTCCAACGCTACCAACTTTGAATTCTAAATAAGATCCATAGTCTCGGCTGGGCCAAGACCGTTATCTCTCTGTTTTTCTGTCAATCTTGGGTCATTTTAATTTTTTATATTTTTTAGATGTGTTCTTTGTCATGTATGATGAGCCACCATGAGTGAGCATTTAGTTGGAATAAAATTAGAATAAAAACTTTGTAAAACATGTTGCAACGAATACATATATATATAAAGGTGGAGATTTCTTAACAACAACTTACTTTGACAACATTCACACGAATTTTTAAATAATTTTAAAAAAACTTAAAAATAAAAAAATTTATAAACATATTATTTAGGTTATAAATTCATTATATTTCAAATTTCATACAATTTAAGTATTATTTGATACTTAATCAAAGATCAACAAAATTATATAACATTTATAACGGTCCATATTTAAATGTCTTCGATGCAATATTAAATGACTCTTAAATTATATGAAATTTAAAACATAATCAAACTATTAGTCAAAAAATATGTTTATCAATTTTTTTTTAATTTTTAATAATTATTTTAAAATTATTTAAAAATTAATTATTAAAATAATAGTAGTTAAAAAATCCGCTTGTAAAATACATCTAATATACAAAATTGTGCACCAACAGCAACTGGAAAAATTCTCTTGCCACCTCATCCAGCGACGTTAGCAAGAATAACATGAACCACAACATGCAAATGTAACCTTTCAACACCGGTTAAAAGCACTATTCAAATAGTACTACTGTTCACCTATGTTCAATATTGAATAACTATAATTGGATAATCGTCCAATGTTAGTTTACCACATGTCACGCTCTCACAATTGCTGGTTAGCGTTGGCTTCTTCTTGACCACCCACGTACCTATTGTTCATCCATGAAGCATTCTAGACGTAACACCTCATGCTTGAGAATTGGAGTCTCTTCACTAAGCATGGACAGAGAGAGAGAGAGAGAGAGAGAGAGAGAGAGAGAGAGCGAGAGAAGGGAAAGAAACCAACTTTCATACGATATATGCAAAGCTCAGTATTAATGATCCTCTATAATTATGCTTGTAAATTAAAGTGATGATAATTAATTAGCTTCAGGCTTTAAGATGGAACTTGGAGGTATGGTAATCTCCTTATTTGTTTTGCATTGTTTTTATTAAATAGAAATTTATTAGAGAAATTATATTAATATGTGATTAAATTGCTGGATTGTTACATATTACACATCTAGTGATCCAAAAATGTGGAGATTATTGTAGAATAAGTACCTTTAAAAAATTAGATATTTTTACCCGAAACCTGTACCTTTAATACTGATTGATAATAACAAAATTAGTCCTATTCGTAGAAATACATTATAATAGTCAAGCACAAAGTTTTTCTCATGATCCGTGCAGTATTTCCACTAAAAAAATTAGTTGGTCCATAACATATCAAGTTTTCCACTAAGAATTTTCAAAGATAAGAAATATTATTAATTTATTAATATTTGATATTCCATAAGATTTCAACATGTAGATTATGTTGAACGAATTGACTCGACCGTTGAACATTCGATGTATGATATTTGGAGTTGAAACACCGTCCCTCTGTGCTTCGCGATACACCATAACACAATTCTATATATATATAAAGGAGGTAAAGTAGAAATAATAAATATTTGAGTACTAGAATGAGATTGATATAGCTGAATATTGAGAATATTTTAACTGATTTTTGACTTTGTCAAATTGGAAATCGGTTCGCTCTTTTGTACCTCTTCTAAAGCTGCCAACTTTGAATTATTAATTCGATAATTATCCAATGTTAGTATATAGCATATGTCACGCTCTCAGAATTGTTGGTTAGTGTTGGCTTCTTCTTGACAACCCACGTACCTACTGTTTATCCATCAAGCATTCTAAACTTAACACCTCATGCTTGAGAATTGGCGTCTCTTCGCTAAGCATGGAGAGAGGGAGAGAGAGAGAGAGAGATGCAATGTGGGTATATATACAGGGAAAAAGGGGTTCAAGAAGGGAAGGGGAAAAAAATGAGAAAAAGGAGGGAAAAAGAAAAGAAAAAGAACAAAGGAAAGAAACCAACATGCATACGATATATGCAAAGCTCAGTATTAATGATCCTCCTATAATTCTGCATTCTTTTTATTAAATAGAAATTTATTACGGAAATTATATTAATGTGTGATTAGTTGCTGAATCGTTACATACTACGCATCTTGTGATCCAAGAATGTGGAGATCGTTGTCAAGTCAGTACCTTCAAAAAAATTAGATATTTTTATTCAAAACATGTACCTCGAGTGCTGATTTATAATAACACAATACTATATTAATTCGTCGTTTCTTTAAAAGAAAAAACTTGGCAGATACGGCCAAGGCTTGTTAATTTGTCGGATGATAATGACACAATATTACATTAATTAATTTGTTGAGAAAATTTTATTCAGTGGCTACGGTAATGTTTCATATGAATAGTGATACATTCGAATTCAAACTTGAATATCCTTATAAATATTTAAAATTGAAAATTTTAATTTAAAAAAAAAACAGAACTGTCTGAATTGACTTCCGAACAATTTCATTTGATTCTATTAAATTTCTAAATATTTTTTATGCAAAGCTGATAATTGATAATTCAGGAGTCTAAATTCATATTTTTCTCAAATAAAAAAAAAATATTATATTGGTTGAAGACTTCAATATAAGGTTAAACTTGACTAAGGCTGAGATTTTGGCTTATTTAATTTAGAGTAACATTCTAAGATCGTATATTGCTCCTATATTTTTTTGTGTCAAAATTATGAAACAACTACATGAAATAATATATCCAAACGACAAAATTTCCCATCACATAATAATCTTATAA